>JAMRXY010000170.1:0-84098 GCA_024447195.1 Panagrolaimus sp. LJ2414 | reverse complement strand
TAAGCAGCCTTCTAAACTAAACTGACCATCAACGTTTTTTAGAAAAAATATAAAGTCTTTTTTTGACGAAGTTCCTCCTTCCAAAAAATATTGCCACTTTCATCCACAAAAGTTGTTTGTTTGAAAGCAGCTTTCATCATATTTTTTTTATCCCAACAAAAATAAAAGTTTGTTTCTTTTTTTGGCATTTTTTAAAGCAATTTTTTTAAATGATAGACCCTCAATTTTTCAGCATTTTTGAACAAAAACTCAACTAAAAATTGTTAAAAAAAGGAGTGCCCTTTCATCTCTTTTTTTACCTTTCCTTCTTTCTCTTCACTGCCAATCTTCTCCCCTCCGAGAAAACCAACCTTTTTTTCTTTCAACTGTTCAAATTTTGGACCTTCGTCGTCGTCGTTGTCGCCTGCTGCAGCAGCCATTATATATAATATATATTTGTGCCGTTGCTGTTGTTGTCGTTGCCGTCGTCGTTGTTGAATCCAAAAAATATAAAATTTTTTCACAGTGATTCCCATTGAAGAAGAAACATTTCGGGAATCTTCCTTTGAAAAGGCGGTTGTTCTTGATCGACGAAACGATAATTCTTTTCATTTTGAAGAGACTCGTCGAAATCAAAGCTCCCCTCGACGGAATCAAGAAAAACGAAGTGCATATTTTCGTTCAATAATTGTCAATAATAGTAATAATAATAATACTAATACTTCTGGAGATTCTGTAATTGAATATTCTCCACCTGGTTACGGTAGTACTGCTAATAATCGAAATATCAACAACACTGATACTACTACCTACAGTACCACAACAACTCGAGGTGGACCAAATACTGTAAAACGTGATATTTATTATCCATCTCAAAGATTTGAACAACAAAATCAACAAAATCAAGAAACTCCAATTCTTGTTACAACAAGCCGATCAAATACCTCCAACTACAGTAATAACGGAAACGGTAAACGTGAAGTTTATATTCCACAAAGATTTGAACAAGAAGAACCTTTAACCCCAATTGTTACAAGTCATTATCGTCGAAGACCACAAGAATCTTCAACTGTTCCAATTACAAGTTTACCAAGCCCAAGGCACGTTACAATTCGAGAAGGAATTCCACTACCTCCACCTCCAAACTCATCACAAAGAGAAATGGCTTCATCAAGATTTTTAAATGGAATTTCTTTGGGGCTAAGATTATTCATTTTGGTGGGTTAATTTGATGTTTATCAAAACTTATGCAAATTTTATATTTTGTGTTGGTCAAAAGTTTGTTAGTATTTTTGCAGCTCTTGAACGTCAAAAATGTCTAAAAATAGAACAACTTTTGCAACAATTTTTGGTTGTTTGTACAAATTTTGAAAGCAGTTTAAACTGCTGTTTTTGAATGTAATTCAATTTAGTCAAATTTAAAGCAGCCTCTTTTGACGTTGCAAGATCAAAGTTTTAAGAATTTAGTCTACGATATTAAAATTTAAAATTTAAAAAGTTTCAAAAATTATTATGCAAATTTTTTTAATAAGATAGTTTATAAACTGTCTACTTGCTTAAATTTTGGTATCCGTTTTATGCAAATTTTATAGGTTTTAATAATTGTTGCAATGATCCTTGTTATGACTGCCCCGGGGGTATGTTTTTGGCGTGAAATAAATGGTCAACAAACAAGCCGTGAAATTTGTCCACCCTCAAATACCCTTTTCCCAATGAATATTGATCGATGGAATAGTGCCCTGCATTTTCAACTTCGGGGACAAAAGTAATCCTATTTTTTAAAGTTTTTGAATGTAATAATTACTGTTAAACAATTTTAGTGTTTGGGGACAACTTGCAATTATCATTTTATCAGTAATATTTGTGATTCCACCGTTGATCTTTAGTTGTGTATATTTTGGAAATGGTAGAAATTTAACTTTTACTGTAAGTTTATTGCGAAAATTTGCATAACCATTTCTGTAATTATTATTGATTATAGCAATTGATAGTAATTGTAATTTGTATAATTGCATTTTTGATATTCGGTGGCTTTGAAACTTGGTACGCACAGGCTTTGATCATATGCCGCTTTTTATTCGACAAATTGGTGGTGGAACTTTTAGTGGTTGTGCTGGAATTCCCGGTTGTGAGACTGGTTTTGTCGTAAAAGGATGGGCGGCAGCAGCTGTAAGCTTATTGACCTGTTTTTAGATTTGATCTTAAAATTTATGCAAATTTTTAGGCATTCTATTTCCTTGCAGCTGTTTTGTTTATCATTGATGCAATTATCGTTTTTATGAGAAAAGACAAGTAATTCTATTATTACCGAAAGTTTTTGCTGCTTTTTTAATTATTTTTAATGCTTTCTTTTAACTTTTTTACGGGTTTTTAATATTTATTGTTTTGCTTTAAATTAACGCTTTTTCTTCAAAACTAACTCTTACATGCTCAACAATAACATTAATAATAAAACTTTTAATTTGCATAATTTGCATATTATGATTTTATCTAGCGATGACACTGTCAGATAACATGGATGTGTGAAAAGCAGTCATAAAAAAAAGTTTCCGAATGCGGCAATCATCAAAGAAATGACACGGTCATGTTAAGGTGACATCTGTAAACAAATATTTATTCCACCTGATTTTTATCTGCTTATTTGATTATTGAAATTAAACAACATTGCTTTTATTTTTATATGCTGTTTTGCTAAATCTTTATTTTTCTGTTAACTGCTATAAATCTTTCACCTTTATCCCAACAACCTATCCTGTCTTATCTAACAAAAAGTAGGCAGCCCGCTGATTCGCTTCTTTCAGTTCAACCGACAAAAGTGTGTATTTGCAGCACAGTGTGGCGAGAGCATCGTTCTGAAAGCTTCTAACAAAATATTCACAAAAACATTTGCATAAAAACTGTGTTAGTTAATTTTTTGTTTATAACCATCTTCGATTTTGGCTTTCTCGATTACAGTACTCATGGTTTCTAAAATTTTCAGAGAAGAAGGACAAGAATATCGACAAGGTTCTTGGTGATTATTATTATTATTATTATTATTATTATTATTAAATTCATCTAATATATCTCTTCCTTTTTTGTAACTTAAATACTTTTAAAAATGTTAAAACCCTATTTTCTATTTCATGGACTGTATTATTATTATCACTTTTTATATATCTCTAAAATTTGTAAATTTATATAATCACTAAACAAATGTATTATCGTTATTAAATTCTATTTAATAAAATTTTTGTTATCGAGCAATAAAATGTTTAAAAAAAGGTTTAAGAACTGTAACAAGAAAATATTCAAGCAACAGATTTCATATCTACAAGTTAATTACAGTACTATGTATTACTACTTACAAAACTTTATAAAAGATTTTAAAACCATAAATTGGCTGCAAAAGAATAATCAATAAAATGCATATAAAAAGTGTGTGATTATTTCTTGATAAAAACATTTCAAGTCCAAAAAACAGTCAAAAAAAATATATATTTGCAATCAACAACACAAAACGAGAGAAAGAGAAATGGATGCGTCATCACCATCAGCATCAGAGCAACACAAAGGAAAAAAAGAAAGCAGCAGCAAAAACGGCCCATCAATTTTTGTAAAGGAAAATTAGGTGGCGGGCGCCTCAGAAATGTATCGAGTGAAATCCTTCAGAATCCGAGGGTGATTTGGCGCAAAAATCTGGGAAAAACGCATATAAATATGAGCTGAAAAATGGAGTTGAGAAACATAGACTTTTTTGAACGGAGTGTTTTGGTTAAGTTTGAAAAAAACGAAATTCGTCGAGAAAATGGCTAATAATGAATGGGAAGGATATTCACCAATTTCAAATGGATATTTCAATGAAAATTATGGAAGTTATCAATCCTCCAACATTGGAGGAGGATATTCTTCACCTCCACCATCTTCATCTTACAATTATGCAAATTCATGGAATTCTCCAAATTCTTGGAACAGCCCTTCACAACAGCCGAATGCAAGTGTTAGCCCAAGTCAAGAATTCGGCCTTCTGAATCTTGTTGAAAATTGTTATACACAGGCTGTTGAAGAAAAGAAACAAGGTAATATTAATAATTTATATTTAACAAATTAATAATAAACATTTATTATTATAGGAATTAAACCAGATTACAGTGAATGCCCATGGTTGAAAAACCCTGAGGGAAAACGAGGTCGTCCAGCGGAATATTCAAGCGAAGAAAGAAAATGGGCGAAATGGCGGAATAATTGGATTTACACAGAAAAACAAGAAATGTCAAAAGAAATCCAAAAAGCTGAAAGATTTTTGGTTCAAAAAACCAATGCCGAATTGAAGGATGAATATTTTCAGCTTTGTCTTGAGGCAATTGTTTTATCCGAAAATCTTTGTCCCCATAATCGATCAACAGTATCCGCAGCCATGGAAAATCCAAATGTTGAAAAGCGGATTTGTGGTTGTGGACAAAATGGTCAAAATCAATCTCGTTCTTGAGGATGGTTTTGAGGATACTGTAGTTTAGATTTTTTTAACTATTATAATTAATTTTATATAATTTGGTATTAAACTTTAATGTGTTTTTAAATTTAATAAAATTGTAAAAATTGAAAAATGCATAATTAAACAAATTAAAACTTTTTTCTGGACCATAAATTGAAAAAAAATTTGCTGTCTCTCCATCTTTTCTTTTATTGCCACACTATTGCAGTGGAAGAGAAGGAAGACATTGATGTGCACATTTCTTTTTTTTTGTCCAGACAATTTTATAACTGCAAGCAACGGAAAGAAAATGTAATATTTTTTGGGTTCATTTTTGCCGATCACAACTGACAAACGATTGGCATTTTGTTTGCAGCTTGCGCACTTTTTTTCAATTGCATTGATTTTTTTCTTCTCAAGGAATGACCATTGAATTGATGATGACTTTGTAATAGCTGACTCATTCATTTTCTCTGTCTCTCATTTATTTATATTTTTGCTCAAATCCATCCATATTTATGATGACAAATTCAAATTCTGAAACATATTTAGCTTATGTAAATGGCGTAAATGAAGATATTCATGTTACGGTTGTCTCATATGAAACTCAAAAAATTAAATTAAATCTTAAATTTGCTAAAGCAAAAGATTTCATTGATCGAATTGAAAATGTCTTCAAATCCAAATTCAAAGCAGTTATTTTAAATGTTTTTAATGTTCAATCTGGAGACTATTGTCACAATCTTGAATTTTGTAAAATTATTAAAGAAAAACTTGCTCAACTTAAAATTGGATATACTTTTATTTCTCATATTGGATATCTTATATCTTCATTTTTAATTGCTGAAAATATTGGTGCAATTTTTAATGAAAAAATTTTGATTTGTTTATTTGAAAATGAAAAGTGTTTTTCGAATCAAATTAAATTCACAAAAGATGGTTGGGAAATTTTGGATAAAAATTCACCTGAAAATATTGCCAATGAAAAGAATATTAAAAAGATTGTTGGAAGCTCAAATCCTGAAAATATTGGGCAATTCTTGGTTGAAAGATATAAATGGATGCAAAGCAAAAATTACCGAAGATTTTACGTGATTCCAAGGGCAGCTAGAAAATATGAAATTGGATTTAAAAAGGATAAAAGTAAAACGAGAAATGTAATTTTGTGCAATGAAAAAACTCAACTGCCTTTTAATGTCCTTGATTTAATTCCAAAAGCATCTGTTGAATTTTATGTAAGTTTTTTTCATGATTCCCGTATCCCCTGCAGGCATTTTGAAATATAATCCAAAAAATGTTTAGATGGCATTTCATCAAAATGGCAAAAGATATGAACTTGAAACATTTATGCAAAATAAAAATGCCCATCGATATGATATTGGCCTTGATGTTGATGAAAATAATTTTCCAAAATATTCGCTTGTTCCACAATTTTTGAAAAATGTTGAAAATTTGCCAAAAAAGTTGGATGAAAAGCTTGAAAGCAAAGTTCCAGTAATTTGCATGTTTGATAATGCTTCTGTGATATGCGTCTACAATGAAGAACAAAAAGGATATCAGTTTATGGAAAGTTGGAATGGTAAGTTTTTATATTTTTGGTTAACAATTGTTAGATATAAGAATGATGTCATCGAGAAAGGAGGAAGAATAATGATTCATTGAAAATCTATTGTTGAAGCTAGGCGACGGCAAAAATCAAAGTGACAAAAATTTAGAACGAGAAAGGATTCAGAATTTTAGTACTGTAGATGACGTCATTGTTGAATATAACCTTAAATTCTAAATTATAATTAATTTTTTACGTTTTCAGGTAAATTTGGTAAAGAACTTTTAATTGCCTTTGATAAAGAAAAGATTACATATTTTGAAGATGCTGAAGAAGCATCTCGAACAAAGCCATCATTTGTTATTTGTGGTAAGCACTTTTTCGTACCCAATAAATTTTATCAAAGCTGATAAGGATTACTGTATTTGTTAATAGCAAAAGTAAAATTTTTTAGATTTACTCAAAATTATGTCCTTGCCAATTAAAGAAGCTTTGGCAATTAAAACCTTGGCATTCAAGATTACAAAAGATTCAAAAAATCCAATTTTGTGTGAATTTGATAATTTTGATGGAAAGAAAAAAATGGCATCTCCGGCATTTTTAACCGCTTTACTTTTGAAGCAGCACTTGAAGGCAATTAAATCTGAAACAAAGAAAAAAGCAAAAGAATTGGTTTTTTGTTTTCCTGCTGAAAATCTTGAAAAACGAAATCGAATTAAAATTTTTATTGAAGAAGCTTGCAAATTAAAGAAGGTTTCGTGTTCTTTTCTTGAAGTTTAAAGTATTTTTTATTTTCTCTGTGAACTTTTTCTATATGTGGTTTTTATTATGTCGAATAAATACAAAACTTAGATTTTTTCATTCAAGTGCGTGCAACGGCATATTTTTTGGTGGACTTGAACAAAAAAAGAAAGTGTATGTGCCAAAAAAATACATCCTACATGTACACATAGGCTTACATTGGTCGAGGTAAAAAGGATTTGGCAAACTTGGACAACATTGAAAGAAATAATTTATTGATTTGACCTCAGTCTTTGCTCATCCTGTGTTTTTCTCCATTTTAAACTCCAGTCTTTTTAAGTTTTCAAGTTCTGCCATGGCACCACCAAAACGTCGTCCTCTTCGTTCTTCAAATTCAAATAACAGCTGTGAAACAGAATCCAAAAAGCGAAAAGAAGAATCTGAAAACCTTAAAATATTTTCATGGAATGTTGCAGGTCTTCGAGCATGTGTTAAAAAGAATTGTGCCAATATTCTTCTGAATTCAAATGCCGATATTATATTTTTGCAAGAAACAAAATGTGATGAATTTCCTGAAGAAATTTCAGCATTACCGTATCCCTACAAATATTTACTTCCATCAAAAGTTAAAAAGGGACATGCGGGTGTTGCAATGTTGGCTCGGAAGGAACCCCTCAAAATTAGTTTCGGATTTGGGGATGATAAATTTGATGAACAAGGTCGTTGGATTCATGCAGAATATGAAAATTATCATATTGTTGGAACTTATGTCCCAAATTCTGGTGATCGACTACAAAATTTACCACTGAGACATGAATGGGAGGAATGCGTTTTGGCAAAACTCAAAGAATTGGATAAACAAAAACCTGTCATTTTTTCAGGTAAGCAATCCATCCTGGAACAAATTTTCCAATATGTGCAATCTTTAAAAAAATTTGCATAAACTTCCATTATTTAAGAGTGCCGTAGTAACATCTTTTTTGTGTAACTTTTCTATTGAGAGTTTATGCAAATTTTTATTTAGCTAGTGAGAAAATAAATTGTGACTAATTTTCAGGAGACCTAAATGTTGCCCATGAAGAAATTGATTTAAAGAATCCTGATTCAAATCGAAATAAAACTCCAAGTTTCACGGATCAAGAAAGACAAGATTTTACAAATCTTTTGAAGGCGGGTTTCGTTGATGTTTATCGTGAACTTTTTCCAACTGAAAAAGATTGTTACACATATTGGTCGTATGCCTTTCAAGCAAGATCACGAAATATTGGATGGAGAATTGATTATTTTGTTGTGTCTGAAAGAATTTTCAAAAATGTTGTAAAAGTTGAAAGATGCCCAAAAATTATGGGTAGTGATCATTGTCCCATTGAAATGTGTATTAAAATATAAATTTCCGCGGCATAAGGAATGAACAGTTTTTTAAATAACAGCATTGCTGTGCTCGAAGATTTTTGTTTGTGTTGTAACTTTTTATTGTCATCTGTTAATCTGTAATAAATTTGAACAAAAAATTGTAACCTGGAATTTAAAAAGGATGTTGTTTGAATATAAAGGGATTGGCCAGACGTTACGTAACGGTAAAATCACAACTCTCGAACCCCTCCCACCCATTAGGTAACAAAACATCAAAGCTTTTTACCGACAACATCAAAGCCGCATAACATTTGGCTTACCCCCCCCCCCCCCCCCCCCTTAAAACCCGTTATGTAACGTCCGGACAGTCCCAAAAAAGTAAAAAAAATATTTGAAGAAAAGTTTTTGCATAAACTTTTGAACGCTTCTGTATTTTTTAAATCATGCACGGTACTGATCATGAAGTATTACGATAATTTTATTAAAGAGATGCACATTGAATAAATGTCCAAAAAGTGGACAAACATGATTGAATTCATTTTATGCCAAGCATTCAATGGCACCTGCCATTCTCTTTTTTCTATTGATTGATCCTATAAATGCAACGGTTTTTGACCTCTTCTTTTTTTGGCATTTTTTGCCATCTGTGTTGAACAAGAATAGAATAAATTTGTTTTTTGTGGGTTTCAAATTTTTTGCAGTGTTATATCTACATTTCTGCTCCAAAAAAATGTCTACCAAGAAAAACTTCAACTTTTATTATCCTCCAGCAAAACCATTAAATTACAAAAAATTTTGGGATTCAAAATTTATCCAAGATTTTTCACTCCCGAATCCACTTATCGTATATATTTTTCTATTAAATCCTTCGGCAAATGTGTACCCAAAATTGCTGCAAACTTGTAAACATTTTTATGCCAAAAATCCATATTTGATGGTTCAAGAAATGTTTCACATCAATTCAGTTAATTGGGTTTTTTGGCCCTTACAATCCCCAACAATTAAATTATCTTTTACACCGAATTTTGGTAAAAATGGAATTGATGTTGTTCAAGAAATTAAGAATCAAAAATTATGGATTCTTAAAAGTTTATATTTGGTGGCAAAAGATCGACTCTCTCTCAAAACGGCATCTTATTTGACAACAAAGATTTATCGATGCGAAGTAAAAAATTTGGAAATGTTCTTTCAAAAAATTAACTTTGAATGAATTTATCATTCTTACTCCAAGTGCCGAAACTTGCGTTTTTCAACAAATTGTTGTGACTGATAAAAATGAAGATGATGAAGCTCCATTTGAAATGGTTTTACAAAATCTTCCAAAGCTGATTACACTTGAATAGTAAGTTCGAGAGTTAAAAAAATTAATAAGGGAACCGATCAGACTGTAACACACAGTTTGGAACGGGGCGTAGGGATATATTTCATCAGGGTTCCCTATGGGTTCAAATTCATTTCTGCAAATTATTAGCTGACCTCTCCTTCAAATCCCATTTTCACATTGTTTTAGATATGTACGGTATATTGTCCAATGCATATACCTGAAAATTATCTTCTTCTTTTTTTTAAGTTTAATATGGTTAGAAATATTTTGTTTTTCATGACCTTTTTTAACTATTTGTAGCCTCTGAAAATCAGAAAACAGGAGAAGGTAATTTTAAGAATTACGTTCTTCTCTTTAGGATAATATACCAATATACCGTACATGCTCAGATCTGACGTCGGGCATTTTCCCAAAATTTTCAAACCCACATTCCCCCTCTGACAGTTTTTCTTTGATGTTTGCCGCTTTTAAGGTGAGCGGTAGATTTTTGCTAACCCCCTCCCCTCCCTTAAAACACCTGACGTCAGGTGCGGACAATCCCATATCTAAAACAATGTGAAAATGGCATTTGCGGGAGAGGGCAGCTAATAATTTGCATAATCAATACAATTGAACATCAGTGAAACACTGCGTGTTACAGTCTGATCGGTTCCCTTGTAAAATGTTTATCTAAAAATATATTTTAGTGAATTCTATGACTACACAAAATGTATTACCCCCGGAAACTTTTCACAATTTTCTTAGAATTCCACATTTACGGCGAATTAAGAGGATGAAGTTTACTAATATTCGAGAATATTTTGATGCTGAAGCTTTCGTTGAATATCTTCAAGTAAGTATTCTTAAATCAAATTTCAGCATTAACAAAAATAAATCTACCCGCTCCGGAAAATAATCTAAAAATCCGCTTCGCTGACGACTTTTCTAATTTAAAGTTTTGACCCGACGAAGAGGATTCCCTTTCACTAATCCGTATTATCGGATACTAGTTAAGTACAGTATCCATCAAAACAAAATTGGCATTTTTCAATCATAAATATCACACATTTTTTAGATATTTCAAAATCGGAACAAATATATTTTTTTGTATTTTAATAACATTTCTGAAGAATATAAAAGTCACTTGGATGCATTAATTACGGATATTTTAAATCGTAAAACATTAAATTTTGTTCCACCAAAAATTCATTATTATGGAATGAATCTTAATTTGCGTATCAAATTGCTGGAACTTCTAAGTAGTATGCCCGAAAATGAATCACCGGATCTATTTTCATAAATATTGGAATTGATCAACAAGAACAAAATTATTTAAATTTATTTTTTAGCTTTTTTTCTTCAAATAATATTAAACGCGGAAGTGTTGTTGTATTTTGTATTGTTGTTTTTATAGGCATTCTTCTTTTTATGTTTTTTTAAGTAAAAAGTTTTGCAAAAATTTTAATAAATGATTGTAATAATTTCAATGAAAATTCACACAATATTTCGAGACATGAAAACTTTAATTTTTGGAACAAACTCGATTTGCGGTACAATTTTGCGTTGATTTTTTGCCGATTTAAAATAAAGAAAAATAATCACAGAATTCTTCACGTTTTAATGTATCTGAACAACATCAAATCGTGAAGTTCAACACATTTCAAAAGAACACATATTATATCAGTATTTTCTAGCTTTAATCAAAGAAACAGTGTTCCTTGTTAAATACAATATATTATTTGTTATACATATGTATTTGTTACATACAAGTGTCACGAAGAATCGTGAATGATATGCAAATTAGAAAGAGAAATGAACTTTACTTTCAATGTCTATAAATAGTCTTGTTGTCCATTCATTTTATATCATTCTTTATACTTTTTACTCGTGCTAAATACAATAAAACTTTGCTCTCTATACTTCGCTCAACATTGCTATTTATTCTGTTCGGTAGATCAAGGATCTCCGCAACAATTGGTGACCCCGACAGCTGAATTAGCAGCTCAATCAACATCTTCAATTATTTCACAAGGTGAAATAATACAACTTCCATCAACGTTAAATTTCACATGGTGAAATTATTGTATCAATAACTGCAAATAATACATCAGAATGTCTGATAGAATTCAAGGAGATTTGAAGCGAACTTTTAAAAATGTTTTAAAGATTCGTGATCAATACAACATTCTTATTAAAAGCAATCCTCCTCCATGGTCAAACAACGTTAAAGTTAAAATCGAAAGCAAACTTCAAATTTTGAGAACTGCTCATGAAACTTTGCTTCGTTTTGTTGAAAAATGGGAAGACTATGCCAAACGAATCAAAGATGCTAATCAAAAGAATGAAGAATATGAAAAATTTGATGCATGGAGAGATGATGAAGATAACATTGATACCATTCAAGAAGTTACCGAGATACTTTTACAAGGTGAAAGATATCTATGCCTTCAAAATGGTAATACATTGAATCATTCAACAAAAAGTGATTCAACACAACATACCACTCCTGGAAATAACACGCCAACAACTGCAAAAATTCCATCATTAAATATCCAAAAATTCAATGGAGATTACTTAAAATGGAAATCCTTCTGGCAAAGATTTGAAATAAACGTCCAAGATCATCCATTTTCAAAGGTTGAAAAATTGGATGCATTAGTTGGATTACTTGAAGGAGAAGCTTTGGATGAAATTGCTGGCTTTGAAATTGTTGAAGAAAATTACGACACGGTCGTTCAAACTCTCAAAGAAAGATTTGGCAATTCAAAAATTATTTTAATGGAGCTATACAGTAATCTTCGTTCAGTTCCACCATCAACATCAGAAGCTAGGAGCTTAAGAAAAACAGTCAATGCAATAACAAACATGTGCCGACAACTGCAAAATTACGGTGTTGATATTAACAATCAATCACTTCAAACTGAAATTATTCAAAAGATGCCTTCAAGGGAGAAGAATGAATTAACTTGGTTCCAAATTTCAAATGAAAATGTTTCAACTGAAATGATCTTGAAAGAAATGAAGCAAATTGCCTTGAAAGCAGAAATTTCAACACAAGATCTTGATGAATCAATCACTGCTGAACAACATCGACATCCAGATAATGAAGCTACGTCAAAATTTGAATCTGAATACAAAAAATACAATACGCATCCAAAAGCTGAATCCAACTCAAGCAAAAAGTTTGTTTGCAGTTTATGTGAAGGTGATCATTTGTCTGCACATTGCCAACAATTCTCAACTATTGAAGACAAAATCAAACAACTGAAATTCAAAAATTACTGTACAAAATGCGCAAGGCGTAACCATGATGCAAAACAATGTCATTCTAATATTCGCTGTAAAAACTGCAATGGCGATCATTATGCTTTTATTTGCCCATCAAGAAGCAATGCAAATTATCGTCAATCAAACACAACAAATGCAATGGTATCAATAGGAATTCAACAAGGTTGTCTCTTAACAAAACAAGTTACAGTAGTTAATCCAGTTACACAAAAAACTGCTGATGCAACAGTTTTCTTTGATTCTGGATCTCAAAAATCATACATTTGTGATCAATTGATTCGTCAGCTAAAGCTTCCAAGGGTTGCTAAAGAAAATTTGCATATTCAAGGAATTGGAGCTAAAGCTACAAATTACACGTCATCTTTGGTGAAACTTAAAATTAAAACAACTGAAAGCTATGAAGAAATTTCTGCAAATTCAATCAGAAAGATTGCGGATTCTGTGCCCGTTATGAATTGCAATAAAAATTTTGATCCAACATCATTTACAGTAACAAATCAACAACCTGATATTCTGATTGGAATGGATTATTTCTTCACTTTCATCACTTCATTTGAAAAAAGAAATGGATATGTAATTGTACATTCCAAAGTTGGACAAATGTTGTCCTCAAATATTCCAGAATTTCCTGAATGCACAATTTCTACTTTAGCTATTAATTCCACCAAACAATGGAAATCGAATACTTCAAAGCAAAAGGCAAAAAGAACAAATGTTATGTCTGCTTCTCAACAAAATACACCTTCTTCAATTGCAAAAACTTCTTCAATCAAACAATATAATGCTGAAACTCAAACCACAAAAGCTGCAACAAAATTTAAAACAAATTCATCTCGTGTTCAACTTAATCATGCTGCTGTTAAAAAACAATCTGATCGTCGTTTCAAAACAGAACATTGTCATGGACAAAGTTCATCATTAAAAAAGAATCAACCAATGAAGCAAACAATGATTAAAAGTGATACAGTAATTCATCAAAGTGATGAATCAAAAGCTTCAAAACTTGGTGGCGGGGAGGGCCTCATGGAGGAACTTCGAGAAAATGGAAATGGCATCCTTGGTCGATTAATTTCTAAATCTGCTAAAGTAAAAGAAGCTGGTGCAAAACCAAATAATGTAAATAGTTCAGTGGAACTTAAAATCAATAATAAATTACTCAAAGGTTGGGTAACAAAAAATTATTGTTCATCAGAAGAACTGTGTCAAGAATTTGCATCTCAATCTGAAATCTCAATTGCTCATGATTCCAAAGATTAAATTGCTCGTGGCGGGGAGTGTCACGAAGAATCGTGAATGATATGCAAATTAGAAAGAGAAATGAACTTTACTTTCAATGTCTATAAATAGTCTTGTTGTCCATTCATTTTATATCATTCTTTATACTTTTTACTCGTGCTAAATACAATAAAACTTTGCTCTCTATACTTCGCTCAACATTGCTATTTATTCTGTTCGGTAGCTTTAATCAAAGAAACAGTGTTCCTTGTTAAATACAATATATTATTTGTTATACATATGTATTTGTTACATACAAGTCTTAGTTTTAGCTTTTATTCGCAAAAAACTAAATCAATAAAAATACTACTTGTTTCCTGATAAAAAACATATCATTTATTTTTAAGTTCAAAAAACAGTCAAAAAAATATATTTGCAATAAACAACACAAAACGAGAAAGAGAAATGGATGCGTCATCATCATCAGCATCAGAGCAACACGAAGGAAAAAAGAAAGCAACAGCAAAAAAATGTAAAGGTTTTTTAGAAGGGAAATTAGGTGGCGGGCGCCTCAGAAATGTATCGAGTGAAATCCTTCAGAATCCGAGGGTGATTTGGCGCAAAAATCTGGGCAAAACGCATATAAAAGTGAGCTGAAAAATGGAATTGAGAAACATAGACTTTTTTGAACGGAGTGTTTTGGTTAAGTTTGAGAAAAACGAAATTCGTCGAGAAAATGGCTAATAATGAATGGGAAGGATATTCACCAATTTCAAATGGATACTTCAATGAAAATTATGGAAGTTATCAATCCTCCAACACTGTAGGAGGATATTCTTCACCTCCACCATCTTCATCTTACAATTATGCAAATTCATGGAATTCCCCAAATTCTTGGAACAGCAGTCCTTCTCTCCCCCAGCCGATTGCAAGTCCAAGTCAAGAATTCGGCCTTCTGAATCTTGTTGAAAATTGTTACACACAAGCTGTTGAAGAAAAGAAACAAGGTAAATATATTTTGTATAACTACCGTAATTCTTATTAATTAATTATTTTATAGGAATTAAACCAGATTACAGTGAATGTCCATGGTTGAAAAATCCTGAGGGAAAACGAGGTCGTCCGGCGGAATATTCAGGCGAAGAAAGAAAATGGGCGAAATGGCGGAATAATTGGATTTACACAGAGAAACAAGAAATGTCAAAAGAAATCCAAAAAGCTGAAAGATTTTCGGTTCAAAAAACCAACGCCGAATTGAAGGATGAATATTTTCAACTTTGTCTTGAAGCGATTGTTTTATCTGAAAATCTTTGTCCCCATAATCGATCTACAGTATCCGCAGCAATGGAAAATCCAAATGTTGAAAAACGGATTTGTGGGTGTGCACAAAATGGACAAAATCAATCTCGTTCTCGGGGATGGTTTTGACAGAAATGATAAAATGAATATAAAACTTTGATCTTAAAATTTGCCTCAAATTAATCATTTTGTAGCAGTTTTTTTTAATACCTCTTAATATTTCTTGTACTACATTTTTTCTTGTGTTTTTTCTTTGTTTTTTTAAATAAAAAAATTTTGAAAAAACAAACATTCTTGTTTTATTTTTAAACCAACAAAAGTGGCAACATTTTTTATAGAATTTTTAAGTTGATTCATTTTTTATGTTTGAAGAAGAAGCAAATGATGACGGTTTTTAAAAATTTAAAAATAATGAATTTAATCATCTTTATTTTTGTTTTGTTAAAGGATTCATCGATACCGTTATTATCATTTAGAGAAGAAAAAGTTTAGTATAAATATTTAGTTTAAAACTTTTTTTAACGTTATTTTTGCTCATCTGAAACAACCATGAAAAATTTATGGTTGTTGCTCGTGATTTTTGTTCTTATTAATTTTGATGGAATTTTCGGAAAGCCAAATGCAAATTTTCTATCTCCATCAAAACTTCAAAGACGTAAATCTTTGTTCAGCAATTACTTATCCGAGAAATCACTTTCCCTAAGATCAACCCCAGGTTTTATAAACAATAATCGTCAAACTTTACCAGAAAATTTAAAACCAATTTTTTATGAAATCAAATTTCATCCATTTTTTCAAGCTCCTGGTGTTTCCTATGATCCAAGTTGGTTTTTGCTTGTACATGAATTTGCATAAACATTGATTATTTTTTAGAACTAGATCAAACATTTAAATCTGAAGTTACGATTGGGATTATGGTAGTCAAGTCAACATCTGTTATTGTTTTGAATTCTTATAAACTTGATTACTCAGATTATGCAAATTTTCAAATTCTTTGGAACACTTTCCCATTTCAAAATATAAAAATTGTTGGAATGATTGAATCACCTGAAAATGAAACGGTCACATTTAAGCTTGATCGAGAACTTTCGGTAAATGAAAAATTTGCTTTGAAGATGACGGTGCATGGTAAAATTGGATATAATTCTGAACGTGGATTTTATAAATCCATAAAGTATGAGGATATCGTTTATGCAACAATGTTTCAAACAAGAGGTGCTCGAGCTGTTTTTCCTTGCTTTGATGAACCAAAATATAAAACGGAATTTCAAATTTTCGTTGCAAAACCAAAATCTTGGACTGCATTGTCCAATGGAGTAGAAATGGGAAGGGTGGATATTGGGTATGTTAAATTTTAATAATATTTTAATGCTGAAATATGTACTTTTAGAAATGGATACGATTTGGTCACATTTGAAAGAACTGAAATTATGTCAACTTATTTGGTAGCATTTGCAATTGGAGATTTTGTTAAAATTGAAGGAAAAACTGCTGATAATATTTTGGTAAGTTGATACTTTATCATTATACTGTAACATCGAGCATACAGTAATATTGAAAACTTTTAGACTCGAGTTTGGACATTCCGATCAGGAGAAAAACAAATGAAAGCTGGCCTTGATGCTGCTATTAAATGTACCGATGCTTTAACAAATTTCACAAATATTCCATTAAAATACAAAAAAATGGGTAAAATTACAGTAACCCAAACAACACCTAATATACCGTAATTCCAGATCACTTAGCGATCCCGGATAAACAATTTTTTGCAATGGAAAATCCAGGTCTTGCAATCTATGATCAAAGAATGCTTTTATTGGATGATTCTGAGGCAATTAATTACCGTAATCCTGTAGCCTTTAATCAATGGTATCGAGTAGCTGGAACAGTTTGCCATGAAATGGCCCATCAATGGTTTGGAAATTTAGTAACAAATAAATGGTGGGGTGATTCATGGCTTCATGAAGGTTTTGCAAATTATTTTGAAACTTTTGCTCTTGCAAAGGCATATCCAAATGAAAAGGATTTAATTGTAAGTGCGGAGGTACAACAATAGGGATAATGTCTTTAACTGATTTTGTCAGACCTTTCATTAACTAATATAATTTAGGATATTCGAGTTGCTGCTGCAACACTTAAAAAAGTTGTTGGTTGGGATAATCCGAATGTTCCGGCGCATCCCGTAGTCACCAAAGATGGTGCCTTTGATCGTAGGTTACTGTAACCGTAAAAAATAATTCCAAAATATCTATTTAGAATACACATATAACAAAGGTGGAGCAGTGCTTCGACAACTTGAAGCTGTCATCTCTCCTGACATCTTTCAACAAGCAATTCAACTTTACCTAAAAACTTATTCAAATTCGAATGCAAATTCTGCAGATTTTATTCAAGCTGTTCAAGAAATAATCAACGAAGAAACAAATTTAAGAGATTGGTGCGGCGAGGCTTTTAATGTTTCAAAGTTCTTGGATCTTTGGTTGAACCAAGTTAGTTATCCGGATATTTTTGTCGAATATGAGAATGGCATTTTTTCAATTACCCAAAAAGTTTATAATGGAAATTCATGGTGGCCGCTGCCAGTTTTTGTTCAATATGAAAATGGCAAAAATGATATGTTTTGGTTGGCTCGTAAGTTAATTTGATCAATTCGAAATCATAAAAAACCTTTGATCCCTTACCGCTGTCGGTGCAAGATCAAAGGCGGCGCCTTCAAAGTGGTTGTTGCCCCGAAATGAAATGTTGCTCTTTCCCTTGAGAGTTGTGCCAATGTCGATATCGTACCCTTATAATGCTGTAACTTTCAGCTGAATACATTTGCAAAGATGGCACAAAACTTCCAGCAACAAAAACAATTGCAGCTTCGGCAATTTTCGTCAATCCCGATTTACTTTCAATCGCAAGAATGGAATATTCTTCGGCCGCTGCAAAAAAAATTTATAATTCTTTAATTTCCAACAAAAATTTTCAAATTTCTCCGTCATCTTTGGCAGTTTTTTATGATCGAATTGTGCCATTTTTGGATGATAGTCACAACAATATCTTTGAAAAGATTTTGGAACATCAAAAAAGTGCTAAAATTTACGATATTCATTTAAAACTTGAAATGTATCGTTAATTTTTAACCTTGCCTTGAATGAATTAATTGAATCTAAAAAGAATAAATAAATATTTATTGCTTTGTTTTGTTTTAAATGTAGCATTTTTTTTGAATGGTTCAACGTGGTGGTTTTTGTTTGTAATTAATTATTTTGTTAATTGCAACTTTTTGTAATTTGACTATTATCAATTTATTCAAAAAAAGAATATGCCTCCAAAGAAGTTTAAAAAACAATTTGTTTGAAACAATTTCTTGTAACAAAAAAAGCAATCCCCTTACAAGCAAAAAATATGATGAATGAAGCATTGTTTGAAAATACTAATTGGAAGAATTTTTGGATTCAAACAATGGCTAAATAGTAGAAATAAAGCATATAAAAACAATTCAACACATGCTTTGTATCATTGTTTTTTAAATCATGGATCAAAATCTGTTGTTCTTGTTCTTGGCACTTTTGTGTTACTGTAATGCCACTATTACACAACACAATAATAACATCAGAAGGTTGCCAGGAGATTTAAAACCAAGTTTTTATTCAATTCGAGTTCACCCTTATTTTGATGCTCCAGGCGTTGTCTTTGATCCAGGTTTGCCCAAACCCCAATTTTTTTCTGATCAATTTAAAAAAATTTTAGAAAGAGACCAAACTTTTGATGGTGAAGTTTCAATCAATTTTCAAGTTTTAAAGCCAACTTCAACAATCATCTTAAATGCCGCAAATTTGACCTTTCCTTGTTCAAATGATAAAATTGTTCTTTCTTTGACAGATATGAAACCTATCAAAACTTCCAACTTTTTGGTGACCCCAGAAAATCAAACAATTACAATTGAGCTTGAAAGGGAATTAGAATTCAATGAAAATCTTCAAATTAAGCTTAATTATATCGGTCAAATTGGAGAAAATATAGAATTTGGATTATTTAAATCCACATCCAAAAATTCATGGACTGGTGTAAGTGATCTTGTTTATGCAACTCAATTTGAAACAACCGGGGCAAGATTTGTTTTTCCGTCCTTTGATGAACCGGATTATAAAGCAATTTTTCAAGTTACAATTGTTAAACCCAAGGAATGGATTGCCCTTTCAAATACTTTTAATACTTCAACTAAAGACATTGCACGGGCTATTTTTGCGTCCGGTTAACGCGGCCTTGACCCAAAATGGTCCAAAATAGCTTAAAAATGATTAAAAACCATATCCCAGATGTTTTTAAGGTGTTTTATGAAGGTGCGCCAAAATTTTAAAAATCATGAAAATTGGCTGATTTTAGCTGTTTTTTGGGTAAAAATGATACAAAAAATCAAGATATCAAAAAACCCTTGCACAATTTTTTAGTCATTACTATATGCCAACTTTTAGTATCAAAAGATCCAATTTAGTGACATGCTTTAAGGGCGTTTCAACACGCCGAAAATCACTAAAAATTGCCTAAAAACCCGATTTTTTGCATTCTTTACAGTGCCCTGACTTTAAAACCGCCTTAAATGAAAATCTGTTGCACAAATTTGAAGCCCAGGATCTACTTTACAAGTCCCAATGACGAATACACCCAATGCTTATAAAAAAAACTGACGTTCAACAAACCGAAAATGATGCACTTTTTTGATGTTGTAGTAGTAGTAGAACTTTAATGTGCTCTATTTCATGAACAAATTAAAATTATGAAAAATCCTCCTGCCAAATCTTAGCTAACATATATATGATTAAAAAAAAGTAGTAGTTGAGTTTTTATCTCTTGAAATAAAAATTTGTATAAACATTTTCTAAGACACATTTTAGTGGAGAAAATGACGCTGTAAATTTTAAATTGTTGGCAAATGAGAACCAGGTCCCCAATTGAAATTTCCTCCTGCCAAAACTTAGAAAATATAGTTGAGAGTTGGATAAAAGCAACAGAAAACGTTTTCGGAGCATATTAAAAATTTGCATAAACTATTACGGCATATTGTCACTTTTGACACTCAAATCATTCTAGAATATGATTAAAACATCGGATACGCTTCTTTTCGCCCAGAAACTATTTAAAAACCTTAATTTTATTATTTCCAACCAATTTAGGTCAATATTTGTACAAAAATCGAAAAAAAAATTTTTGTGAGCAAAATCCACAGGGGGGACCACGTGAAAAATTCAAAAAAATGAAAATTTTTATTTTTCTATTTTTTGCTTTAAATTGTCAGAAACATGTCTGATATTGCTTATTTTTCAATATTTATGCCTAAAATCCTTAAAAAAATGAAAAAAACTCATTTTATACGAAAATATTTTTTTGGGATTCTGAATCCCGCTCCAGAATCCGTAAAACTTGATGAAAACATCAGGCACCCTCTCAATATTAATCAGCGAGTATTTGGCTATCATTTGGTACCAAAATCACCTCTGTATCATCACTCTATGCAAAATCCGCCTTAACCGGACAAAATAGGGGTAAAAAAGAGCCCGTGATTGGGTAGGACATGTTTTAATTAGAATATTTTGTTACAAAACTGTTACAGTAATGGTTATGAAGAAGTACGCTTTGAAAAAACTGAAATAATTTCCACTTATTTGATAGCAATTGGAATTGGGGATTTAGTTTCCATTGAAGGATATACTTCTGATAATATTTTGGTAAGTTGGTACAGTATTGTTCAGCGCTACAGTATCATTATATTGGATACAGCAATAATATTTCAACAATATATTTTAAGACTCGAATTTGGACATTTCGATCAGGAAAACCGTACATGAAAGATGCCCTTAGTGCTGCTATCAAATGTACAGATGCCATGACAAATTATACAAATTTCCATTTGCCTTTAAAGAAAATTGGTTTGGTTTTTTTTTAATAAATTTTTAACACTCATAATCACATTTTTTAGATCATTTGGCAATTCCATATATGGGTGGGGCAATGGAGAATTTTGGTTTAATAATTTATAAACAGGGCATGCTTTTGTCGGATCCGATTCCAACTTTAGAAACATGGATGGAAAAAACCCTTACAATTTGTCATGAATTATCCCATCATTGGTTTGGTGATACTGTAACAAATAAATGGTGGGGTGACATTTTTATTCATGAAGGATTTGCGTCATTTTTTGAATACAAAGCTATGACTTTAGCATTTCCAAGAGAAAAAGCATTTTTGGTAAGTGCAAAAATATTTATTATTGCAAAAAATTTTAAAAAAGATCGGGCTCAGCCGGTGATCGAAACCGGGGCCTCTTGCACCCAAAGCGAGAATCATACCACTAGACCACTGAGCCAACAGAAAATGCGTTGAAAAAATGAAAGCAGATGCAAAAAATTGCTTTAATATTGCATTTGTGAAATTTTTGAAATGATATTTAAAAATATTTAGGATTTTAAAAATGCGCAGTCAATAGCAAACAATTTATTTAAAAATGATGTTTTTGCCTATCTCGACCGTGTCCATCCAATAATTACTAACAATGGTGTCTTTGATTGTAAGATTCAATTTTGTAAAAAATACTTTTAAAATAAATTATTTTTAGACGTCACATATGATATAGGAAGTGCCGTAATTGAACAATTGGAAGCACTAATTTCACCAAAAGTTTTACAAAAAGGATTACAAAGTTACATCCAGAAATATCAGTTCAAAAATGCAAATTACCAGCAATTACTTGATGAAATCCAAGATGCCGTGGATGAAACAGATTTGAAAGATTGGGCGGCGAAGCTTTTAATGTTACTAAATTCATGAATCTTTGGTTGAATCAACAAGGGCATCCAAGTTTAATTATCGATTATTGGAATGGAACATTCTTCATTGCTCAAAATGTTCAAAAAGGCACAAATGAAACATTTTGGCCTCTTCCAGTTTTTGTACAATTAAATAATAATCAAAAAAGATTGTATTGGTCAGCACGTAAGATATCTATTATCAGGGATATCAGCAGGGTACATACCCGATATCATTAAAATCCTTTGATCTTTGACCGCCATCGGCAAAAGATCAAAGGCGTGTTCCTTTTCGAAATGGTTTCTGCCCCCTCCAAAATAATATTCTGCTGATGTCCTTGTCAATTATAAAATCCATCACCTAAAGTATCCCATTTCAGCAAATTACCAATGTGAAAATGGCAAAACCCTTCCAAAAATTTTGAAAATTAAAACTTCGACCCTCTTCATAAATCGTGATCTTCTTGGTGTTACCGGAGTACATTATTCCCCTGAGGCAATTCAAGCAATCGTCGACGCCCTGACTTCTTTCACATCAAATTTTCAACTTTCGCCACCGTCGCTTTCAGCTTTTATCAATGACGTAATTCGAAGTTTAAAGGAAAATGGTGCTTCAAAAGAACATTTAAAAAATGTGATTGAAAATATTTTAATTTTTCAAAGAAATGTTTTTTCCTTAGGGCCATTTGCAGAATTTTCAAAGCGCATTGAAGATGGCCTTGAAGAAGGTGCATTTAATAATGCTATTCCAAATATAGGTTGAAACTGTTTGGATAAAAATTTTAGGCTTTTTTAAATCAAAAAATTTGAATAATCAGTAATAAATTTTTGCATTTTAAAGATTAATTTAACTTTAATAATCTCTATTATTAGTTTTTGACACTAAAAATTACTATAGACTTTTTGGTTTTTCCAAAATCAAAACATCCAAAATGATATCAAAACTTATTTAGCTCAAATGCAAATTTTTTGCAAAAATTTGAATATCGATTTACTTATAGCACTGGTTTCTGTCTGTTAATTTTTTCGGTAAACGGTAAAAAACTATTTTTAACAAGGTCAGAATTAATTTAAAAAATTAAATCAAAAACGCATAAAAAATCAAAAATCACGACATTTTATGCATAAAATATTCTTGAACAAAACACACATTTAAAAATGACGATTTTGATTTCTGTAATTAGGAGAATTTCCATGATCCGTTTGAGTAACGGGAGAAATTTGAATAGTTTTAGAGGAAGTTCCGATCCACACAATATATTTACCAAGAATCTCGATGACAGCTTTTCGATATGGATTCACAAAATAAAGGGTTGTAACAGATTCAAAAAAAGAGTGAGACAAAATTATGCAAAATAACAAAATAGTGAAATTTTCCATGTCAGTTATTTCAAAATGAATAATTGCAACACAAATTGTTACAGGAATAAATAGCAGGGATACTGTAACTGATAATTGTACGATGGCACTGATAATTAAGGAACGCTGTAGTTTTTCAAGGGTTTGAGATTTCTGGGATTTAACAAGGTAAATAAAATATATTCCAAGTAAAATTGCACATATAATTCCACCAAAAAGAATCAATAAAGCTAATAAAATGCCATAATGGGTTAAGGTTGTTTCTGGCCAAAAAACAAATCCAGGTTTATTTGTTATGTAAATTTGCATACATGGATCATAATCAATTGCAGCTTGATAAAAATATCCTGGATCAACGAAAAAAATATCTTTTGCAGCATATGTTCCAATACCATACACAAACGTGATACATAAAATATACATAACAACGAAAAATTTTTCGTTCAATTTAAAGACTGTTGGAAATGCCATAAGATATCGATTAATTAATGTTGCAGTTAAAGAAGCAGTAAATGTAAGAGCTAAAAGTCCACCAATATATGCTCCAATTACAGTAAGACCAAAATTTCCATTTTGAATTAAACCAATCGGATAAATTGAAATTGCCGGAGGTAACAGAAGTGGCTTTGTTACGGTAAATAAAATCTCGAAAAGTAAAGACCAAAATGAATGATTCAAAATTAACCATTTAAATGATTTCAGGTTTTTAGATTTTGTTAAAATTATATAAAATTGAAATGGTGCTAATAATAAACACAAAAATAAAATAAAAGTTGTAAAATAATAATAAAAATTTACATAAGCTGGTAATGGGGGATTTATCTTTGTGCACTTCATTGTTAACTAGGAGTCCTGCGATTTCTATCTGTCCTTCAAATTATTGAAATTAAAAAAGCGTTCATTTATTTCATGACGCAAACAAGATGAAAATATTTTTTTATTAAAATAAAATTTCTTTGACAGTCGAAGAATGTTTGCCTTTGAAAATGAATTGCATGCATTACAAAACTTTTCATAAATCCTTATAAATTATTGCAAAAACTTTTTATTAATAAATTTTTAATTAATTGACAGAAAAGAATTACATCTGTCTTTTTTCCTTTGACATTTTGTGAAATGCCATTCAAGCATTTTCGTCAGAAGAAATATGAACTATACAAAGATAAATCCGCCATTACCAACTTTTATTAATTTTTATTATTATTATGCAACTTTTACTTTATTTTTATGTTTATTATTAACCACGGCAGCCATGAAAGGAAAATGAAAAAAATCAAAAATAGGTCAAGTGGTTTTTCTTTTGCACTTTTTCTATTGTTTCAGCAAATCTTTTTTGCAAAGATCAAAGTTTTTTTTATTGTTTTTTACTGTAAAAAAGCATATAAATTTAAATATCTCAGCTTCTAGGTTATTAAATGTTAAAAATCTTGGTAAATCTTTTTTATTTAGCCCAACAAATGGGTAGGAAAAACAAGAATCAAAAAAGGTAGTCTAGAAGTTGAGATCTGAAACGCTCGTTTTTGCAACAAAAAAAACAATAGAAAAAAGATTTTAAAAGCACGTGACCTCTTGGCACGCGTTTGTTCACTTTCATTTTTCTATTGTTCGGGGTAGCACCATCTGAATTTTATGTAATTTTAACAAAATCTAAGAACTTAAAATGTTTTAAATGGTTAATTTTGAATCATTCGATTTGGTCTTTACTTTTCGAGATTTTATTTACCGTAACAAAGCCACTTTTGTTACCTCCGGCTATTGCAGTTTATCCGATTGGTTTTATTCAAGGCGGAGGTTTTGGTCTTACTGTAATTGGAGCATATATTGGTGGACATGTTAAATTAATTTATTGACCTTTTGTCTATTAAAGCTCACGCAAATTTGCATAAAATTTGTTGTTTCTTTATTTTCTGACTTTTTTTGTAAATGATTTATCATCGAATTTGTAAATCAACACTTTTTGACATTTTTTTCTGTTGTTTATCTTTCTTTTTTTGCCGCTTTCTTTTTCTTCTTTGCAGTTTTTTTGAGTTGAGCTGCTTTGTTTGTTCCGGATCGCAGCAGTTGAGACATTTCATTCACGCTTTCTTTCTGTTTTTGCCAAAGGAAATGAATGTCTCTTCCACATTTTGATTTGTTTTATAAGTAAAAAAACCTTTAAAAAAATCGATTTTGTCATTCTTATTTTTTAGATGTCGTAATTACTAAAAAACAGGTCTTAATTTTCTTAGTTATTTTTAAGTATTTGTTTATTTAAAAATAAATTTGCATATGTGTACTATCACAGACTGCAACAAAGAAAAAAGTTTTTACAATGCTTTTGCTGAAAAATGGGTTTTTTAAAAAAAATTTTTAACCAAAATTGACTCAAAAAATAATCTCATGTTTTATTTATATTTTTTTTATGAAAAATTCCATTTTTTCGGACAATTTTTGTTGGCAAGAACCCCTTTCATATTTTTGAGGTCAAGCAACAAGGTGAAGTGGCCGAGTGGTCTAAGGCGCTGGTTTTAGGCACCAGTCTCTTCGGAGGCGTGGGTTCGAATCCCATCTTCATCAAATACTTTTTGCCGCTTTGAAGTTGTCTAGGAATGAAGCATGTTTCCTCCACAAATTTTTGGACAAATTTTGAAAAAAAACATTTTTTAAACTTTTTGATAAAGAAAAGCTGCGAAACAAAAAATTAGTTCGATAGAAAATGCAATAAATGAATATTCTGCTACAAAAGCTAAAAGCGGCAAAAAGTATTTGATGAAGATGGGATTCGAACCCACGCCTCCGGAGAGACTGGTGCCTAAAACCAGCGCCTTAGACCACTCGGCCACTTCACCGCACTTACACGGGTCCAAAAAATGAAAGGGGTCACACGCGTTTTCTTTTTTCTTTCCCTCTCTTTTTTTGCTGCGCTTTTGAAAAAAGAAAAAGTAAAAAACTGCAATAGAAAAAAACAAACTTTGAAATGTAAATAATAAAATGAAAATTTTATTGCTATTAAAAAATTTGATAATAGTGAAATTTTAACAAAATTCTATCGTACCCATGTTTCAGCAGAAAAATTGAAGCTTTATTTGCAATTCCAAAAAATTGAAGATTCCAGACAAAAAAAGTATTACAAAAAAATGCAGCAATAAAAAGTTGTGTCTTTTTTACAACTTTAATACTTCCTTCACGTTGCTTACAAATAAAAAAACCCTAAGGCGTGACTTTAGTATTGTACATGTGAAACAAGGAAAAAAATAATAATAATAATATTTGGCATGAAGTGATTATATTTGTTTTTTGTATGCCTCACCTTTTTTTTTTGCGATCAAATAGATATAGATTCTTATTTGATTTAAAATATATATTGTTAGCAGACAAGAGAAAAAAGGGAGGAGAAATGGCGACTTTATTTTTGAGTCATAAAAAAAAACTTTAAGCATGAGAAAAAAAAAGTTGAAAGAATTCGAAAAAATCATTCATTCAAATATGGATAGGTTGGAAGAGAAGAATCCGTGTCATGGTTGCTGCTTCTCGTGATTGCGAAATAAATTGATAGTTAAATGTTGCTTGAGGCTATGCTAATTTATATTTTTTAGAATCTTAAAGCTTTTAAGAAATGGTAATTCTAAAGCAAACTACAGTGCAGCGATGCCTTGGAAAAGGAAAATTTGCAGAATGTTGGTTAATTTTAGCTCATGAACAAGATGGCCCAGCTATTCTTATTTTTAAGGATCAAACCGCAAAGAAAATGATTGAAGATAAGTAAGAAATTTAAATTTATTAAAAAATTAAACGCGATTTTGTAAATGTTTTTTTTAAAAAAAAAGAGAGAGCAAATTAAAAAAAAATGGAGAGAAGCGTTGATTGCAAAAAAAAATGCGCGTACCAATTCTAGAGATGTGCACTGTTTTTTCAAAGTTTAGCAAAAAAATATAATTTTGGTATCATTGAATGCAGAATTTTTTTTCTGATTAATAATGGATAAAAAAAATTAATAGTAATAGTACTGATAAAAAAGATAATTGATAAAGAAAAATAGCAAAAACACATTTTTTGGTCCAATTCTATCTTTTTTTGGTACGCCGTTTTTCCTGAGGGCTTTTTTTCACACCTTTTTTTTGTTGAAATCAGAAAAAACAAAAGCCTTATCAAAAAATTTTCGAAAATGTTTGAAATTTTTTAAAAAATTATTTTTTTATACAAATAAATTTTTTTTGCAGCAGTTGAGAAAATTTTTTTTCGATGAATAAACAATTACAGTATTTTTTAAAAAGCGCTATTTACAGTTTCATTTTTTTTATAGGATAAATGTAACACAAATTGCTGAAAAAATGCGTTTCGGCACAACCACTGTCACATTTGGAAGTTGTCCAGAAACATCAAAAAATGACATAAAAATTCACCCATCATGTTATATGGCAATTTCGACGGAGAAACTTATAAAAAAGCAACCAAAACCATATGTAATTTGGTTATGCGTAAATTCAATTAAAGAGCTGTTTTCAATTGTTCGATTGCTGTCAGCTTCTTTAACATGCCTTCAAATTCCTGCACCTTTGGCATACACAAAAGATGATACTTTGGCATTGCATAATTATGTGCCAATTTCATTTAAGCCTCGAAATGAATGGGAAGAATATTGGGATAATCCACCAATGATTATGCCGGATTCACCAATAAATTTGACATTGGCACAAAATTCAGGTTTAACAAAATCCTATGATCAATTGGAAGAAGGTGGAGGAACAGGAGGAAAGCCAAGTAAAAGACGACAAAAAGATGAAGCAAAAAAGAAAATGTACAGTTCAACGCCAACTTTAGCTGAGCAACCGCCTCAGGCAAAATCTAGTGAATCTTCGATTGGATCAGCTTCAAGTGATTCTGAGCTTGATACTGCTCCACCAAAACCACATCGATATAAGCAACGCTCAAAACCACAAAGTTTTGAAACAATTAGTACTTTTGAATTTGCAGAACAAGCTAAACGAGGAGCACCATCTCCAAAATCATCACATGATCCAAATGAATGGGATGTCATGTATCCAACATTGGATTTGCCATCTCGACCATTAACAGCTCAACGAACTCGTCGATATGAATCTCCAACAGAGAAAACTCGATCCCGTTCCGCAATCAGTTCCCCAAGTGGCACCCTTCCACAAAGAGTAAAAAAGTTTTTTGCATGTTCTTAATCAAAAAAAACCAACTTTTCAATCATAATTTTAGTATTCTCCAAAATCATCAGCACCACTTCAACCTTCTTCTACAGTATCTAAATCAGAATCATTCGATTCTGATTTAGATCAGCAACATTTATATAAAGAGCCATATTCCCCATCAATTTTAAAAAGACCTGCACCAGCTGCACCAAGTCCCCGTTCATCACCACCCCTTCAACAACAATATCGTGCCCAAGAAATGTCCCATCAAAAAATCATCCTTGAACCAAGTCCAATTCAAGAAGCTCCAATTTATTCATATTTGACACAAGCAACTGCACCACCACGACCCCGAAAACAATCTGATAGTGATAAATCTTCGGTTCAATCAATTCATTCAATTCGATCTTCACATTCAATTAAATCAATTGAAAAGGTCACTGCTGTTGCTGCTCCAACAACAACCCATCATCATCGATATGATTATCCTCCAATTGAACAACAACAACATCCTACAACACTTTATTACACTTCCTTTGAACTTGGCCGACAACCCCTTCATTCCCCACAAAAATCTGCCACCATCCCCAAAGCCAGCAACCCCTAAGGCAACAACCCCAAAATTGCTTTCTCCAATTCAATCACCAATCCCACCACCACCCCCAACTACCACAAAACATACAGTCCCAGCACGGCATTCACCTTCTCCACCAACAACCCCTTCCCCTGTTCCATCACAACGAAGTCCACCCCTTGTTCATGTTGCACCATTGTCCCAACATCCTGCACCATCCTCACCTACCCAAAGTGATTCATCCCAAAAACCAAAACCCCACCCTCGGGCATCCCGATACTCGGATGCTGAAGTTCAAACGGATCATCCAATTCAAATTGAACCTTTGATTGAAACTCCGGCACATTTATTTGATACAAATGTTGAAAAACTTAAATCTCTTGCAACTGCTGCTGCAATTATCCCTGATCCAGACCCCTTGCCTGCACCTCCACCAAAACCTGTTTCAATCAAAGAGTAAGTTAAATAAATTTTGTATTTAAAAGCAAAACTATTTTTGGGCCTTAAGATTCTACAGAGGCTCCCACTATTATTACAAGTTCCTTTTTGCTTTTAGCCGATCAGGCACTTCTGCATCTTCTTCTTCTTCATCATCTTCAAGTTCATCATCAAGCTCTTCATCAAGCAGTTCATCAAGTAGCTCATCAACAACAGATGATAAAAAAGATAAAAAGAAAAAGCATCATAAGCATCACCATCATCATCATTCTTCTTCTCGACATCATCCACATCCACATCATCATCACTCTAGAAAATCAAAAAGTAGCCCACATAGGCACTTATCGAATCGATAAATCCCCTTCCAAGCATGGTGAAGAACCAAGGTTAGCAAAATTTTGGAATGAAAAAAGTTCTATTCCTGAATATTAAAATTCATAAAAATATATAGATTCCCTTCATTTTTTGTAGAAGAAAGCCGGAAACAATTGAAGCCCCAGAATTGTTGGAAGAGAATCAAGATAGCCCGAATTTATACAATTCAAACACATTTTTAAAAATCATTGCTTTATGTTTGGTTTTATGCTAATTTTTTCTCTATTTTAATTCACGCTTGCTTTTTTTGTTATTTATAAAAAGCAACAAAAGTTTAAAAAAAATCGATATTTCAATTGTTACTTTCAATGATAGTAATCCGATGTTTATTACTATCTGATACAGTAACCTAGTCGATGTTACTGTCACTTACAGTAATCAAAAATTTGATTTTCTTTTTAAACTTTTTAATAATTTTTTCACTTCTGCTTTATCATTCCTGCCTTTATCACTCTTATCACTTTTATTAATCATATATCAATTTATTTTTCTTATCACATTTTTTAAAAATATATAACTTTTTTCGATCGATAAAAAATACAAAAATATCAAAGACATGAAAGAACACGAGAGAAGGAGATCAGGGAAAAATTCATTGCCGAATAAAAAAGATAAAATTTTGAGGTATACAAAAAAATTAATCAATATCAAAACAATAAAAATTTTAAATATCTGATAATTCTGATAATAATTTTTCAAAATAAAGATTGTTCAGAAGCCCTTGAAACTACGGTAGGCCTTGAGGGGGTTTCTTTTCGGATATTTGGTGCTGTGATATATGATAATTTTCGGGTCATGTTATATGAGGATCGTCTTCGATCTAAAATATTTACTGATAATAATGCATCTAAAAAAAGGAGTTGAAAAATATTTTTATGCAAATATTTTTGCAGCTTTAAAAGCTATTAAACCATACCCAATTTTTCATGAACTTTTTTCTGTGCTAAACTGAATAGCCGAGAACGGAAATGTTTTGAGCAAAGACAAAATAGAATGAAATTTGAAGCTTTTTCCAAAGATGACTAAAGCACTGCAAAATAGGGTAATATTGTACCAATTTTCGTGATGAGAGCCATAAACAGTTTGAAGAAGGTGAACAATCGCACTAGGACCATTTGTTACCGTAAACATTGTAACAATTAGCGCAACAGTAAGGGTGACACGCTGCTCAGTTTTATGATGCTTTAAGGCATCAACACATGGCCTAAAAAGTTATTTTCGTGGTGAGAACTTTTTTCATAAGAATGATGCAATGGCACACTTACTTTGTCATGTCATCCCCTTTAAGCAATAAATTATGGGATCTTTGTCTCAAAGCACAAAGTAAAAGCATATTTAAAGCTGTCAATAAAATAATCGGGCAAATAATAAGAAGGACAACATTTAATAAAATGCTAATGTCAATAAATTGCTGGAAAGAGGTCGAATAAGGATTTGATTGGTTTCCAAACCATCGCCTGCAAGGGCATATATTTAATTAAAATTAGAATAATGTAAACAAAGAATAAAGAATAAACTTACGGCTGATTAACTGGTAAACAACGAGAATACAACTGTGCCCCCATTGCAATATGATCGAACTAGGCATTTATATGCCACATGTTGATATGCCGTAAATAGACCAGGTCCTAACACGATTGTTGCAATTAACAGTTTTATTTTGTATCCAGCAACATGGGATCGAATATACAATGGATGTCGGATCCCGATTAACCGATCTGCACAAACTGCAATAACACACCTAAAACGAATAATTACGGTAAAATCAAATATGCAAATTTTTATAGCTATTTACCAAATCGCAACTGCTGAAGACCAATTTGCAAAAGATAGCAAATGAACTTTTGTATGAAGATAAAACCAACGAAAATAATAATTAAATGTAAAAATTGGATAATTTGCAAGGGCATTTGGAAGAAGAAGGGATAAAAATATTACATCTGCAATTGCCAAAGTTGCCAAAAATGTATTGGCACGAGATCGCATTCGTCGATTTAAAAGTACTGTTAAATTTAAGGCATTTCCAAGAATGCCAAATATTGCTAAACATGGAAAAAGATATCTTTGAAGATATTTCTCAAATTCTGTTCCATGCATTCGCATTTGAGCCTCTGTAAGGCATACCGCCGATAAATTTGATGGCATTTGGGTGATCGAAGATGAAGATGAGGGTGATGAGGAGGAGGTATTTTGTGTTATTTTGGAAAAATTTGAATATTATGGCCAATTAAAGAACTGAAAAGTATTGAAATTAAAACATATTGCATGAAACATATTTCATAAAATTTGAACAAAATTTGCATAAACCGTAGAAATTACAGTAACACTTTTTGGGATTTAATGTTACCGTTATCTGCTCGAGTTTATTCAATAATCACGTCACGATTTTCAAAATCCAATTTTACGCAAAAAAGAGATAAATAAAATCCACGTGCAAGAAAAAAAGAAAAGCTTGCGCAAAAAAATTAGCAAAAAAAATCTTTTCACAAATGTTGCAAAAAAATAAATCTTTTTTTCAACGCTTCTATTTTTTGCTGGGGTTGCTGAAATTTGAGAAGATATAACTTTTTTTCTCCTATGCTTCTCCGAGTACATTTTGACACTTGAGCTTCATTTTTATTTTATATTTTTTCAAAGAAATTTTATCAAAGAAGAAAAAAGAAGAAGAAATTATTATAAAAAAACTTTGTTATGGAAGCAAATTTCACATATATATATTTTTTTCAAAACATGGATTTTCCGGTAAAAAAAACAGAAACAAAAACAACATTAATTAAAAAGAAACATAAAATAACAAAAAAAAGAAGTTGGAAAGATTCAAAAATTCAGAAGCCATGTTTTGGTTTTTGAACACAAATATTGATGAAGAAGGATAGAAATGGGATACGGTAATAATTAATAAATGAATATTTTATAACAAAATTCAAAAAAAGGTTTCTGTCATGGGAATTTTGAATTCAAAAATAAATTTTTTAGTTAAAAAACAAGGTCATTAATGTTGGTGAAAAAAACGTAAACGATTAAAAATAGCTGAAAAAAATCTAATAAAATGCGCAACAAGAATTTTTATATTTTTAGGAACAACAAAAAAAGTGGCATAAAAATTTGATTAACAAAAAATGACAAAAATATTGTTGTTTTTTTGTTTAAAAAGGTTGACACGAAAATTGCCTTAAATATTGTTAAAGAATTTTTTTAAAGTTGAAAACAAAATTTGCATAAAATTATGTTTTTGCACAATTTTCACCTCTACGATTTAAAAATTTACAATTAAATAAAAAGTTTAAAAACAAAAATCACTAAACTTCAAAGGGCTACCGTAATCCTCAACAAATTTTTCAATTCGCGGATTTAATTAAAACATCGGCAGTTTTTTTATCATCAAAGAGAAAATAAAAAAAACAATTCACAATTTTTGACTAAAAGTTTCAACAAAAAAATGAACTTCAACGTGACGATAGAAAAAATAGAAAGTTGAAAAAAAGTCATATTTCACACCTTTTTGCTTCTTCTTTTTTCTTTTCCTTTCTTTTTCCCCGAAAGCCGCCACCTAACTTTTTCTACCTTTTCAACTCCGCGTTTATGTTTTACATGTGCCTTCTTTTTTTATTTAATGTTTTAAACATATCCTCATTTTCAGATGAAAAAACATTGACAATTCTTTTTATCCATTAACATCCCGAAAAAAAATATGTACATAAAAAACATAAATAACAAAGGCATTAAAATAAAAAAAATAACAAAATACTGATGGTTGGCAAGCATTTCAAAGGGAAGGAAAATGTGAGAGATATAACAGGTGTTGTAAGGTTAAATGCCCTGAAGGGAAAAGTAGAAAAGCACCTTTCTTTTTTCTTGGTTCAAAAAATAGCGACAAAAAAACTTTGAAAAATGGAATTTTAACAAAGTTTTTTTTCACGGATGCATTTGTTTCGATGATGGAACTACTCTTTTGAACGGGGACGCATGTGCCCTTTTGTTCATTGCCTAAGAGAAGAAACATTTGTTTAAAAAGGAGCAAAAAAAAATGAGAATGAAAGGTTGCGTCGTCTGAGAGTTAATAGGTTAAAAAAAGGCTTTCAAAATCAAAATTTAACTATTTTAAAGAATTTTTGCTTTCCTTTTTTATGTGTGAAACTCTTTTTTTCCGCTACGTCCCGAAAACTTCCGTAATCAGGTTCTTCCTTTTTAAAGAAGATAAAAAAAGATAAAAAGTTAGAAAAATTGTGTTTTAAACTTAAAGGTATTGTCCAAGGTAGAACAAATTTTTTTTATTCTTTTAGATGACGTATCTTAACACGAAAGCAATATGGCTAGGAAAAACAATGGACAAGCGAGTGAAACATGCGTTTTTTTTTATGCTCTCTCTTTTCTTTTTCTTTGTTGCTGCCTGAGCATATTGCTTTCGTGTTAAGATACGTCATCTAAAAGAATAAAAAAAATTTGTTCTACCTTGGACAATACCTTTAACAAAAATTTTTAGGTTAAACTTAAATTATAGGATTCAGGTCTCAAAGGAAAAGTTTTTTTCAACAGTTTATGCAAAAATACAAAAATAACAAGTTAATTTTAGACTAAATAATTACCGCTGAACTACAAAATATCACGAGACTGAATCTGCCCCCTGGGGATCATTCGTCACAGTCGTAATTTTTGAATAAACTTCCAAAAAAGAAATGAAATAAAAACCGTAAAGATATATTTCAAGAAGAGTTTAAAAAACAGAATCGAAAAAAAAACAATCGTCATTTTCGCCATTTTGAAAATTTGGAGAATCCCCCGTAAAAACAATATTCAAAATCAAATTTAAGTCCTCCCTAGAAAAAAGCAGATTCAAAAATTATCTACCAAAAACCACCGAGGTCAAAAAAGTATATATTGAAATTTAACTAAAAAAATGAAAAAGACAGAAAAAAAAGCAGCGAAGAATCCAATTCAATCTAATTGAAGTAGTCTCATTTTTTAGTGGTCGTGATGGTGGTGGTGGTATTTACTTCCGTAAATGATGTTTCAAAAAATAATGTAAAACATTTTATATATCTTTTTTTCGAAAGAGTAACAAAAAAAAGTGTGGAGGTTTTTGGCACTTTTTTTCATTCTTGTAGTGAAACATTATAAAACCCCCTCCAGGCAAACAATATAAAAAGAGAGAAATATCATTGAAAATTGAAAATAACAAAACATACATTTAAGCTTCTATGTTTTTAAACACCAAATCTCGCACATTTTTCATAACAAAAGCTTTTTTCCTTTCAATCAAAAAATAAAAAATATAGAAATTTTGCGATAAACAAAGATCAACGATGAGCTTAAACAAAAAAAAGTTGTCAAAAATAATTGAAGCAAAAAAACAAATAATAAAATTTGATTGAAAAGCAAATATTTAGGATTAAGGCAAAAAGGTGTGTACTGATAAATAAATGGATGAATGTCAAATGATTTTTGAACAATTTTTACTTAGATTTTGTTTTTAACGGTGTTCGTTGTGAGAAAGAAAAAACGTCAGAGAAAAGAGAAAGAACGGAAATACGTATGTAAAAGTTTGGCACAAAGTTTGGAAGGTTTTAAAACGTTTAGTAGACATTGGCTTACGATGACCTCCAATTGCAGAATTCAGGTGGTAATACTTCAAGATAAAAAATTCCAAAATGCAAACTCCAATGACCATTGTGGCACCGAACTTGTAGTTCAAGTCGGAGTCAAAAATAAATGGCAAAACAAAACCAAAACCCCTACAAATTGGACACTTGTTTTTTGGCATACTACAATGGCAATCCCCTTTGGCACCTTTTTTGACCATCAATGACAACAGCAGCTGTTATGCCATTGTTATTTTTATTTTTTTGGCAAGTTTGTCGCCAACTTTTTTTCTTCAACTAAAATCGTACAATTGTCTGAAACCCCATTTTAAAGGACCTCTCTTTTTTCATTTTTGCAATTTCACACCCTTGAAAAAACATCAAAAAATGCCTGCCTGCCTTTCTTAAAGACCAACGGCCACCGATAATAGACATTTGCAAGGAAACAACTTCGTCATCTCCAAGGCAAAAAAAAGAGATATTAATAAAAAATGCAAAACTTTTCAAAAAAGTGGTTTCATTTATTTTGCAAAAATAGGACAACTGAAACTTTAAAAAAAAGAAAGGAATTATTTGCCTTCCAGCAATTAAACAAAAGCTTGCAAAAACAGCAACGAAAAAAAGTAGCAGCAGTTTTTTATATCCCTTTTAAAATCCAAAATTTACCCTTCGTTCGATTTTGAGTGAAAAAAAGGGATCGTAAAAAATCTCTCTCTTTAAATATTTCCGAAAACAATTAACAACATTTATTTATTATACATAAAATTAGGCAAGCAGCATTTGTCCTAGTGATGGTGGTATTTTAGTTTAGTTAGTCAGTTTATGCTGCTGTTATCGTCATATCATTAACCATTTAAAAAAAGTTAAGTTTAACGACACAAAAACTTGCAATCGTTAACCTTCACTTCTCCTCCTCTGCATTTCAAAAAACCCCTTCTCATGTAATTGCTCAAAACCATCCCCATTTTTTTCAACTCAAAAATAGAAGCAAAAACTCAAAGCTATTAACTTTTTACCCCCGTAAATATATATTTTAACAACCGTTTAAAACACACCCTCAAATAACATCAGCAGAAGTTAAAAATACACAAAAAATTAAAAAGTTTGTGGAATTAAAACAAACTATTTTTTGTTTGTGTAGGCAAAATTATTACCAAAACAGTAATTGTAAAGATGCAAATTTTCATTTGAATTTCTTAAAAACAAGGAAGAAAAGTTAAAATTCTTTGAAACAGCAGCAGAAAAGTAAAAACTAATAATTTTATTAAAATTCTAATCTATTATTTTCCCACGGCTTTTTTACTTTTAAAAAAATGTCGTCGTCGTAATTTACAAAGAAAAAGATTGGAAACAAATAATTAAAAGTTAGAAAACACTCAACCCTTTTTTTGATTATAGCTTGTTGTTGCTACCGTACAACCTACCACTTATTGGAGAGAGTAAAATAAAAACATCCATTTAATTCTAAAAGTTTTATGCATAAAAATGGGCAAAATTATTTGCGACTTTCGCAACAAATATTCTAATGCAGTTTTTGAAAAATGAAAATTTCAATGATGCACCGGAAATTTTGAAAGATCAACAACAGCAGCAGAAGTCAAGGCACAGAAAAGTTTATTTTAAAAATATTTGTAAAAAAGGCGTATACTTCCGGGAATAAATTTTGAATTTTAATTGGGAAGCATAGAATCATCCTCTGAGAGTAAACAAAAATAACGAAAAAGAATAAACTTTTATTCTACACCAAATTTAAAAATATCATGGTAATCCCAAAAGTATATCGAAAAATGGTATTTTTACTTTCCATAATTAGCAAAAAAGGTTGTACAATTACAGTAATCCCTGATATCCCTGAAGGGCATATATTTTTTAGCATCTACTTCATCATCTTTGATTCCTTAACCATAAAATAGATGGAAGCGATAGTAACAGAACCACCAAAAATGTAAAAAAAGTGAGAAGATCTAATGTTTTATGTATTAAAAAAAAAGAATTTATAAATTCTAAAAAGTCATAATAAATGATGCTGACTTTTAAAAGGGGATAAAAATGCCAAAACAATAATAGTATAAAAAAGTTGTCCATGTTTTTCTTTTGGACTGGTTCAAATTTACACATCAACAAAAACAACAACAAGGAGCAAAAAATTGGAAAGAAAGCTTCTTAAGAAGAAGAACTTCATAAATGTTAGAATAACATCAAAAAAAAGTATCTCTCCCTCATCATTTTTTGGAATCCATTTTTGTGTAAGAAGAAAAAACACCGAAAATTGACACATCCTTCCCCAAAAAAGAAAAATGTCTCGAAATAGGATCTTCATTTTTTTCTTTATTAAAGACAACCTTTTTATATTTTTGGATTTGGTGCTAAAAAAAGTATCTATTTTGCCCCCGGATTTATAGGCCTAGATTTTTTGCTCCCTTTTTTTATGAGATATGCTAATATGTAAAATTTTAATGAGAGTTGACGTTTTTTTACACCCTTGTTTTTTTTCAAAGCATCAAAGAAAAAACAGATTCATTGAATCCAAAATGTAATGTGAGAGAAAAAAAACACTAAAGAGAAGAAGATACTTTTTAGAAGGATAAGTTTTGATTAAAAGTTGTTACAATTTTGAGAACTTTCGATTCACAGAATTCGCTTCAAAACCAAAAACTAAATTTTAAACGAATGTTTTTACATACCTAAACCAAGAACAAACAATTTTCATTAAACCGAAAAACCAAAAAACCAAAAACAAAATGTACCAAAATTTTTGCTTCCAATAAATTTTATTGAAAAGTTTTCTTTTATCAAAAATATTTTAGTTGTTCAAAAAAGTTTTACAAAAAAGTAGAAAAGAAGTGGCTTCAGACAAACTTCCGCACTCGGTTGCCTATTATTATTTTTGATGTTAAAGGTATTGTCCAAGGTAGAACAAATTTTTTTTATTCTTTTAGATGACGTATCTTAACACGAAAGCAATATGCTCAGGCAGCAACAAAGAAAAAGAAAAGAGAGAGCATAAAAAAAACGCATGTTTCACTCGCTTGTCCATTGTTTTTCCTAGCCATATTGCTTTCGTGTTAAGATACGTCATCTAAAAGAATAAAAAAAATTTGTTCTACCTTGGACAATACCTTTAAACAAAATTTCTTTTTTATCATTCAATGAACCGAAAGAAATAGTCTTTTTTTTGTTTAAATATTTAAATAATAAAAAAGGTATACGCATATTTGGGCGAATTGGCAAAATAAACACGGTAGAGTGGATTCCGATTTTTTTTCAGTTCTTTTTTTTCTAATTGCAAAAAAATGTTTGGAAGAAGAAAACGGAAATTGTCTCCTTTTTTGAAGTAATTCTTTTTTGCTACAAAAACTAGGAAAGAAAAGAAGAAGAAATATTTTGAAATGACGGCAGAAAAAGAAAAGTGATGAAAAGATGCCTAAAAATTTAGACGTGTGTGTTTTAACACGACTTTTTTGTTTTAAGTGATAATAGAATTTTAGGATTTAACAATAGTTAAATAGTATTGAACATTTCAAACTTAAAAAATACAGTAATTTCTATACAGTATACTGTAAAAAATTACTGTATCAGACCATCTTAAGAAAGCTAGCAAAAATTTCATAACTATTTTTTTCCATGTTTATTCATGTTTTTCATGACCATCAAAAATTCCCAAAAATGCTGTTTCAAAAATTATATCATTTTCAAACACAAACAGAAACATCCTCCTCAAAAAAAGAATGTCGAAAATCTAATTTTCTTTCGAAGCTAAACAAACCAAAGTAAAAAAACTTTAAAAGTTTAAACGTTTTAAACATTTTTTTTTCAACACAAAAACGAACACCAAAAAAACAGAAAGCTGAACCAGGAAGACAAAAGAAAGAAAAGAACAGAGATAAAAAAAAGGATAAGGAATAAAGAAGGAAGATGATGAAGATAAATGATGATGGTGAGACAATTTTTGCAATTTTTTTTTACAAGAAAAAAACTGCCTAAAACATATGAAACATCTTGTAAAAAACGAACACTATTTTGAAGACGACATTTCTTTTTTGTTTATATTAATGATTGATAGTTTTTAAAAACTTTGTTCTCAAATAGGCCCTAAGGGGGTTTTTTAGAAATTATGAATAAGCAAAGTGATAATCCTTTTCATCGAAAAAAACATTGTTTGTTTTTGGTTTGTTTAATTTTATTGCACTCAAATATTTTAAATGCAAAAATGCAATTAAAATGTTTTTATAAGCAATTATTTTTCTTTGTAAAGCGTTTTTTCACGAAAAAGTTTTGAAAACAAAGATTACGGTAGAAAGAGAAAAAGAAAGAAATAGAAATTCTGACAGTGAAAAATTGCAAAACAAGAATGTCTGGATTTTACGGAAAAAATGTTTTAAGACCAAAGAGCGGTGATGATTCTTTTTTGAATAATGTGTTTTCAATTATCTAGGGATGCGGATAGCTTCTGCATATGACCTAATTTATGACTGTTAACAAATATCTTAAGCGATTGTAAAAAAAACAGTTGTAAATTACAAGTTGGTTTTTACAAAAAAAAATTATTTGAACTCTTACAAAGCTAATTTTCATTCATTTTTTGTACCTGATCATATGCTTTTTTTCTTTCGAGAAACTATGCTACAAGAAATATCTCCATTATCTTAAGGTTTCAAGAACCCTTCACATCTTTGAAACAGCTTAAACATAAAATACAAATCCACAAAAATGAGAAATAAACTAAAACAAATATTGTACTCAAAAAAACAACTAGAAAAAAAAGAAATTTTTTGACGTAAAATTCTTTTTTGTTTCTCTCAAGAAAAATGTTCAAAAAAATTCTCACACGCAGCAAAAAAATGTTGGGGGAAAAAAGTTTTTTTTTTCAAACACGCTAAAAAATCGCTGTTTCATCTTTTTACAAAGACTTTTTGGATAATGCCCATATCGTGGTAGACATTGATATTGATATTTTGGATAAGTGATTTTCGGGAATTAATTTAATAAAAGAAAGTACAATAAAAAATAGATTTTGGGCATAGACAAGGCAGACTACATGGATTTAAGATTCTTATATAACAATTTTTTAAAGATTTTCTGGAAGAGAAATTGCTATAAAAACTAAAAACCAATTTCGTTTAAAAACATTAGTTTTCTTTTTTATTCTTTCTACAGAATCAGAAGGTAAGTAATGTTTCCTGAAACGAACGAAACAAAACAGTAACGAAAGAAAAAAGCAAAAAAAGAGGTGGGATGGAAGCAATAAAAAGTAATAATAATCAGGAAGTCATGGACGAATAATTTATAATAAAATAAAACAAAAAATTGTTGAATGTTGAAACATAAAAATATTTCTAAAAAGGCACAGTTTTTTTTATTTAAAAAAAAACGAAAGTAGAAATGTACGAAATTTTTTTGGTCAAAAATTTTTAGAAAATTTTTTGACAGAGTTTTTTGTGAAAGAAAGAAAAATAAACAACAGGGGAGGGCAAAAAGTAAGGGCAACTTTTAAAATTTAACATTTGACAGAAAGAATTAATTGTTGCTCCTTAAATTTATTGTTGTCATTGAAGGGCATGTAGTCTATTCTATTATTTGTTGTATTTAATGTGATGCAATTTTCGTTAACAAAAAGAACGAACGAACTCAGCAAAAAAACAAACAAAAACAGCTCTAAAAAATCACGGAATAAGGTTTTTGCGCGCAGATCAACTTTCGCGCTGAGACAAAGCCATCATCATTTGTCTCAGCACGATAAGAATGACGTTACTTTTTCAAACAATGATGTAACTTTTTTTCACTTTCGGTTCATTTATATTTTCACATATTAATAATTTTGAAGGCAAACAAAAATTCAAACTCAAAAATGTACAAATTTAAAATTATTCTTGGAAACACTTGTCGAAGCAAAAAACCCTTTTTTCTTCCTTGATGAAATAGGTTTTTTTTGCTTCAAGTGGTCAAATGCCATCATCGGAAAAAAGAAGATTACTTTTTTGGTCATTTTTATTACATGTGAGTTTAACTTAAACAAATTTGTCACGATTATTCAAAAAGTTGACGCCTTCTTTTTAAAGTGGAACAAAAATATAAATAAACAAATTTTTTTTCTAGACGCAACAACTACCGTAATCCACTTATCAAAAATAATAAGTTTGCCGTAAAAAAATAAATAAGAAGATGCAAGTTTTTGGAATGAATGTTTTTTGGTGCAAAAAAGACAGGAATAAAGAATGGCAGAAAAAGGATATATGTATTTTTACGATTTTCAGACAGGAAAAAATAGAATTTTCAGGAGCGGTGTTAAAAGAAACATATAAAATGTTTCATTAAAAAATTGGTTTTTGACCAAGTATATTTATTTCATCGAAAATAAATGTTCAAGTGTTTTTTTCAAATTTGACTAAAAAAGAATGAAAAGCAAAAAGTCAAAAATCAGAATATATATGGATAAATAACGGCAAAATAATAATGCCATGGCATGCTTTCGAAATACAGAAGATGAAAATCAAATTCTGTAATCTTGGTTTTAAATTTAAGTTCTCAAAATATTTGACCAAAAAGATCAAAAATGAATCCTAAGCTTCACATGACACTTAAATTTGCATCAACAATCATCAATAAAAAATAAACGTCAAAATCTAACTAAAGATAGCTCTCACAAAATTCTATTTTATTATTAAATTTTGCTGTTCTTCCAAAAAACCATTACAAACATGAAAAAAACATTCATTCAAAAATCTCTTGGGAATTTTTATCTCAAACAAATTTAGCCTCGTTTTTTTTCCTTCTTTGATATAAAAAACATCTCTCTTTCCTTTCTCTAAATCCTTAAAAAAGCTTTCAGAAATCCATTTTAAATCTTCGCTTTTTGGCATCGAAATTTCCAAAACTGCAGGAGAAAAATTTAAAACATCAAAATAATTCTGATTCTTTCTAGAAATAAATGTTTCTGCCATATCAAAAATACCCCAAAAATTTTCGCTTTAGCACAAAAAAACTATTTTATTGGAAAAATTTTGCCAACAAAAGTGTTAAATTTTTTTTCCAATTTTTGAAAGGAGACAATAGAGACCAACCGGAAATTAAACATATATTTTTTCTGCTCTGTGAACTTTTTTCCTTTTTCGTTGATATTGAAATTTGGCCAAATCTAAAAAAGTATTTTTTCTATTTTAAATTTTTTTTGGTCAAACAAAAAAAACAAAGTTGAAAGAAAAAAAAGTTTAATTATTTGAAGAAGCTCTTCTTTATTTTATTTTTCTTAGTCATTTTTGTTAAAAGAAAAACAACAAAATTCAAAGGAATAAAAGTCACTTAAATTCAGTCATTTGACATGTATTTTTCACGTTTTTTTAACTTTTTGGGATGAACTTTTAGAAAAAAAGAAGATAGATACGAAAACAAGTTAACAAGTTTTTTTTATAAAGAAGCTACTTTACTGATGATATTTGAGCTATATTTGGTAATGACGGAACATGAATAAAAGAAGGAAGGGGGAAGGGGATAATTGGATAAATGGATAAATGAATAATAAGCTTTAAGCTACTGTAGCTAATTTGAAAAAAGAAAAATAAAAATGAATGAATTTTAGAAACTAGAAGTTGAAGTTTTAATGATTTAGAAAAGAACATCAAGAAAAATTAATAGTTTTAAATATAACAGAATTTAATAGTTCAATTTTGAATCGATTGTATTGTAATTTATGCTAATTTTTTCAAATCATTGATAACAGTTTTTGTCAAACCCAAATACAGTATTTTAAATAAGGTCCAACAACGATAAATAAGTTTAACAATTACATCAACATTTTTTTCCAATACAGCTACAGTAATCCATACAATTGCCTTCTTAACGACTTCCATCAACAACAATACAGTTGTCCAGACATTCAACTTCATCAATGTTTTTTGGACTCATCAAAATATTCTGCAAAAACAAAAAGACCACAAAAAAACAATAAACAAAACTTTTTAATTTTGCATAAACACTCGATAAAAGAGAAAATGTAGTAGTTTAAAGTTGTTGTACTATTATTTTAGATGACCAAAAACAACAACAAGAAAAAACAACAAAAGATCCTTCATTTTAATTTAAAAAAGTTTACTCACTTTATTTTATTTTGCAAAATAAATTTGATTTTGAAGTAGACGGAAGACAAAAAAAATAGGCAAATCAAGTACGGCAAAGTGCCAATGATGATGAGAAATAAAATGTTATGAAACTGCTTAAAATAGAACTTCCCCGAAAATAAAAATGAAGGACTTAAACATCCTTGTTTATTTTTTTTGTTTTACTTTTTTTATGCATTTTATTTTTTTTGATGATTTAAATGCATTTATTTTGAAAGTCAACAAAAATAAAAAAGAGCGAAAAGTTGCATTTTTTTGTTTACGGTATTTGACATTGCCTCAGGCAGTCTAGTAGTTAGAACAACATTAATTTTTTTTTTCAAAAACAACAAAAAAAGACATATACTTGGAATTTTATGGGTGCCAATTCGAGAATGAAGGAATCCAAAAAGAAAGGATAAACTTGAAATTCAAAAGTTGACAGACTTTAAAAAACGAGATTTTTGTTTTTAAAAAGAAAATATCTGAAATTTTAGAAGACAGATTAAGTTTCAAGATTAATTTTAATTCTTCCAAATTTTATGTCACTCTTTTCAAAATTGTGTCTTCAACTTGATTGGCAAGACAATAGAAACACATACATATCGAATTCTTGAAGCGAAAACAAAGATTATAAGGTTATGCTTAAAGTTCTATTTCTTTTAGTAGGAAATATTTTACAATTTTATCCATACTAAATACTGACAGCTGTGAGTTTTTGCAAATTTGCATATTACATTGCATTGCTAAAGCACCGTAAACAAAAAAAAGATTTATAAAAACACCGTAGTTGTTGAACATCTCATTCCAAAATTATGTTTGTTTGTTTATATTCGTAGAAGGAAGAATTCTTGGAAGCAAAGAATATTAATTTGTTTAAACTCAATCAAAACATCCAATTTTTTCCCATCCTTCATTGAATTGAAATGACACAATTTAAAAGTGTTCATCTTTTTTCAAAAAAACAACTAATTTTTTATTCATTTTTAAACATCAAAAATCTTTAATAAAAAGAAATTGCAAGAAAAATAATTACAAGCAGGCATGCAAAAAATAAAACAAAAAAAGAAACAAAAATCAAAAGAACTTTTTTGATGTGTCCAGGAATTCTTGCAAGAAAGAATATGAAAATTCAAGCACAGGAAAAAACACGTCAAGAAAGAAATTTCCTTTATCGTTGGATGATGATATTTATTTTTAGAAGCAGAAAAGAAACAGAAGTTAGAATTTCTGACGTTTTTTCGGTCGATTGGATAAGTAGTATAGGAAAAAATTGAAAGGAAAGAAACAAAGTTTTGCTGCGCTTTGACATCAACTTTTTTGGTGGCACAATTTTGGAAAAAAACAACGGCAAAAATGTTTGTAAAAGAAAAGTATGCAAAAAATGGAGGGATTCTTTTTTCAAAAGATTCATCTAAATTTTAAACATTAAACCTTTTCAAGTTTGTTTTAACTGACTTTTTTAGCTTGAAAATCCAAAAAATGTTTTAAAAATTTACAAAACTTTTTGAGTGGATTTTAATAATTATTTCAAAAGTTATCTAAGAACTTCCTTTTCATTTTGAATAACAACACTTTGTTCAAAAATTCTTCCTTATTATTCGTCCTTCAAAACTCTTTATTTTAAACAAACAAAGAAAATATTTGCATTATGTTATGACTATAAAATTTGATATCTTTCACCTTCAAATAAAAAACGTGGCTATTTTTATCTTTTGCCATGAAATAAAATTTGCCAGGTCTCTGAAAATACTTGCATATTTGAATTCATGGATGCAAAACACATTTATTTTTATAAAGAAATATAAATATAATATATTTTCTAAAATTATTTTGACTTTAAAGTTTCGAGTTGTTGAAATTGGGAAACCCCGATTTTGTTAAAAAACTATTTGGCTAATTTATCAAATAAAAACTTTTTACTTTTGGAACACAAAAGAATTGAAGAATTATGAACATGTTATCTTTGCAAATATTTTGTTCACCAAAGTTGTTTGGATACCTTTAATCTCGTCATCAAAGTGAATATAATTTAATGTTTGATAAAAATAATAAATAAATGGGTATGTTGGCATTCCAAATACATTTTCGAAATTTCAATTTCTATCTTTAGCTTTAACTTTATTTAATTTCACATTATGTCAATATATTGCTATTAGTTGACCATGTTTTGATAATTGTTAAAAATACCTTTTTGAACTTTTTTATAAAACATTTCGAACAAAGTACACAAAATTACACTTATAACAGCAAACCAGAAACACAGATTTTTTTAGATAATTTCGTTTAACATTTCATTTAAAATTTTCTTTAAAACATGCTTTATCTGTTTTTGAATGCTTACAAAAAATTTCAGAGATAAAAAGAATAGGATTTTCTTTCAAAAATGCAATAAAGAAACAACCAAAAAATGTTAAAAAATGTCTTTAATTTTGTTTCAACAAAAGTTTAAAAAAGTTAAAATAGCAAACAAAAATGCTATTTTAGCTTTTTTTATTACTATGTGATTTCTGACTTAATTTTTAAGGAAATGTAATTATTATTTAAAAAAAAACGTTGTTTTTAATTTTATCAATGTTGCTATTTTGATAGAATTTTAAGGAAAAATGAGACTTTACGTGATTAAAAAATGGAAGACCGATCAGATAGATAAATGTTTGATTGGTTGTATCAATTTTTGTAAATGTGTTGAATTTCTTAGTCTGTTTGTTGCGACCTAATAATTATAATTAATATTCATCCTTTGTCAATTAATAATATAAGAAAGAATAAAAGATTAATTGGTTTTTATTTGGTTCAGAGGCACTGATTTTTAGCAAAACAAAAAAGTGACGCACAAAAATTCTTACGGGCTAATTTTTGCATTTTTGCAATTATAAAAATATCCCGCTTGAGCAAATTCAATTTATATATTCGAACGAAAGCCAAGTATCTCATTTATAAACATTTTTGCACCAAAATTTTGATCTCTTTTTTCACTTCAAAAAAATTTTATTGAATTTGTTCAAAAAATATGGCATCAGATTCTGCAACAACTGTAAGTTTTTTTAAATGATTTATATTATGTATTTTGTGATGCAGAAATTTAAATTGCAATCTCTGTCTAAAAAATGAATAAGTTAGTTAAACATTATTAATGTCCGAAATTTTAGATTACCGAATATCCGTTTGCTCTCGAATGGGAAATTTCTGAAGATCGCCTCAAAGCTTTGAAAGATTCTACAAAGAATGAATATTTACTAACTGATGAATTTTCGGTTGTTCATGCTTCAAATGTTCAATATTCTGTTACAATCTATCCAAATGGAAGTGATGATGAAGATCGAGGAAAAACTTGGATTTTTTTAGAAGTGGGTATTGGAAATGAGAAGAAAGTTGAAGCAGAATGGACATTTTCTATCAAATCTGCAAATTGGAATCGTAAAATGAATAAGGTATATGACGAAAACACTAGTTGGGGTAAAACTTGCTGTACCTTTGATGAACTTTTTGATTCAAACAAGAATTTTATTTTTGATGGAAAACTTACTATAAAAGTTGAAGGAATTTTCAAAATCGAAAATGTTGAATCGAAAAAAGAAACACAGCTTGATCGGTCAACTTCTTCAATTTCCCGTCTTCGAAATATTGGTTATGAAGATTTTACAATTGCCGCAGATGGAAAAGAAATTAAAGTAAGTTTTTCAAACATGATTATGTTCAACATTTATTAATAACTTTTATTTTTAGGTTCATAAATGCGTCCTTGCAAGTCAATCAACTGTTTTTGATACAATGTTCTTCAATTCCAGATTCAAAGAAGGAATCGAAAATCGTGTAGAAATTATTGACTTTCCATTTGAAATTGTCGAAAACGTTATTCAACTTTGTTATTATCAAAAAAGCGTCTACGATTTTTCAATTGATGAAAATGCTTTGCTTCTCAAATTTGCAGATAAATATGATTTCGATATGATAAAGGTAAGAATTTCTTCATATTTATTCTGAAAAAATGTGTTCTTGTTTCAGGAAAATCTTGAAGAATATTTGTCAACACAGATTACTGTATCAAATCTGATTGAAATGGTAAAAATTGCTGGAGAAGGAAATGCTTTAAAACTTCGAATGAAATGTCTTGATTTCTTTATTGGATGTATAAAGAAGAAAAACTTCGTCCCAAATATGGAAAAACTTCTTGATCATGAATTTTTGGTTGCTGCCGTTCAACATTCATTCTGCCAAAAATCTCAATTTTTATTTATTTTTTGTTGTTGTTTTACTTCGCTTTGTTTTTTTTTGTTTTTTGAAATACATTTTCTCTAATTTTATTTAAATGTTTCTTTGTTTCGCATTAACTTTTGATAGAACTTTAGTTAATGTCAGGTTAGCATTCATTCATATATTAAGTTACAGTAATAAATTTGAATTTCTAAAAACTTTTTTTGGTCATCCATTTTCATAACACCTTTATGCGGCATTTTAACCATTTTTTATTTAGTTATAGTTTTTCTATTGTGTTTAGATACTGTTAATAAAATAATATTTGAATCACCTCAATTTAGATTATTTGTATAAGTTTTTAGTTGCTCGTGACAGAATATCCATTTGCTCCGGAATGGAAAATTTCTAAAAAATTTATATAAAGAAACAAACAAAAAAATGTGTTTAATTTTATTTCAACAAAATTTAAAAAAAAATATGATATTTTAGCCTTTTTCCAAACAAATACTACTATATGTTTTGTGATTCAATAATAAACATGTAAAGAAAATCAAATTACATGTAAAAACATTAATTCCATTGTTTACAATTTAAAAAAAAGACGTAAAACAACAATAAAATTTTAAAAAAGATTTTAAAATTTAAGATCGTTGAATGGGAATTACAGCTGTTGTTCGGTGTTCAACAGCATTATTTTTTTTAAATAAACGTTTCTTTAAGTTTATCAAATAAAACAGGAGGCAATTTCGGTATTCTGTTAAAATGAATAAAATTAGAAGGTTATCCAAATAACATAATTGATTTAAAGCTGGAAGAAAAAAGAATTTGACAAATTTTGAGATTAAAGCAAATCCATTCAAAAGTAGCATTATCGATTGCAAAAATAAGAGCACTGCGAGTTTGAACGACATCCAAAGTGAAGATTTGCTTAGGTTAAAATTTAACAGTTTTCGAATTATCATTATCAATAAAATCGTTGCCAAAAAGATTGAAAAAATGGATAAAAAAGCTTCTGAAAAAGCTGTCACATCTTTGTTTAATTGCATTCGGCGATAATTTATACAGTCTCGGTATTCTAAACATTTATTAAATCCATCTTTTTGCCATGCATTATCCACAACATCGAAAAAGACATTGATTGTGTCATGATTGGAAAATGTATAATTGACTTCTGTGCCGTTGCTAAAATGCCCAAGTTATTGTAACATGGCGTATTGTGAAAAAAAAACATTTGTTGTGTTTTAGAATTTTAAATCTTCAATAAGGATTATAACAGGTCTGGTGCCGAGCAGTTAAAAATCATTTTTGGACTTAAATATTATTTTGAGGAACTTTTCAAATTTTTTGGAATCTTCTAGGACTCCTCCCTTTATATGTGTCATACTACTCCTTAGATCTTTACCGCAACTTCAAAATAAAGTCATTTTGGCATATCTCCTTCCTACTTACCCTAAGACAATTGTTTGACATCATCTCGCCGATCTCTTTTAAACCTGATAATCTAATACATGTTTCTCGCTGTCAAAAAAATTACAAGTTAAAAAAAGCTTATTCTAATAGCTTTTTTTTAATTAAAATTGCTCGGCACCAGATCTGTTGTTTCCACTGCTGAAGTTTTACGGTTCACAAATTCTTCCCAAGACCCACGCAAAAACTTACATGTAAAAATGAAATTCTCCAATATTTTTGCAAATATTTGAAGGAAAATGTGGACAAAATCGAAAATTTGAGAATCGTGAAATACATTGCCAAATAATTAAAGGAGAAAGTAAAAGAAGATCTCCAAAAATAATTACAAATATTAATTTCTTCTTTTTTGTTATTTCTTCATATTTATTTTGAAATAGTAAACCCATGAACCGACTAAATACTAAAAGCAACATTGGAATATACGGTAAATAATCATTTATTGCATAAATAAAATCATAATGTGTACGATCGTATGTAATATTACCACTAAATTTTTCGTAGAGGAAAGTAAACAGCTGGAAAGCAGCTTGATTCAAAATAAACCAACAATAACTTTTTCGAAGTTTTATTGAAATATAAATAACAATTAGAATAAGGACTAAAGAAACGTAAGAAAAGCGGGAAATATATGGTGCAATAAATCTGAACCAAAAGCAATCTGCACATGGTATACAAAACAAATAGGATCTATCTACATTTTTACACCGGTTGAGAAATTTTTTTTACCCAAAGATTGTGATTTTATGGAATTGTGAAAGTTTTCAGCGTTGTTGTTTTTTTCAAATTCCTTCGGCCGTTAGCAGACGGCATCCTTTGATCAACTCCTTTTGAACTTTTTTATGTCTGTTCGCCGATGCCGTCATTGGTAGCGTCAGCGGCGTGAATAATAATAAATTAAATATTTTAAAGAAAAAAATGGTTTAATACATTGTAAAAAATTATTAATTGAATATTCCCAATCAGAAAAAAAAGTCCAAAAGATATCTGAATTCCATAAAAAACTAATGAATAACTGTTTTTTTCCGATTAAGAATATTTTATTAATTAACTAAAATATGTATTGAACCAGTTATCTCTTCTTTCAATTAGTTACAGAAAAATTATCTCTACTACAGTATATTACTGTTTTGTAAATGCATAATTTTTCTTAGGGTATACTTCTAAAATCTTTCAAAGTTATCAAGCATTTGCATATCTTTTTTGATTAATTTTCAGCTCTTTTTCTTTAAAAAAAAATAGCTGCAAATTGCGTTATAAATTTTAGGGCAAAATATTTCTCAACCGGTGGTCCTTCGCCGTCGTTCTAAAATGATATATATTAATATTACAGTATTAATACTTATTAACTATCATATTAATAGTTTAAAAAACATAAACTTACTTCTATTCTGTGAAAAATTGGTGGACTTTCGGTTCCATTTGATTGAGAAATGGTGGTGGAGGTACGGGTTTTGGTGGAAATGGTGGTGGTGGAGGTGCAGACATTTTATTTGATTTTTAGGGATACCTTAGAATAGGAAAAATTAAAAACTGATGTTTTGGAGGAAAATATAACGGACATTTTATGTCAAATTTGAATACGGTTTCACCTGGTTTTGCCGAATCAGTCCAGACAGGTGTTTTTTTAGTTTTTTAAAATTTGCACGTCAAATTTTTGTTTCTTTAAAACTTTAATTTGAAAAAATGAGTAATTTGAAGAAGAAAAAACATTTGTATATTTTTTGATTGAAATAAATTTGATTGGTAAAGAAAAAACGTGCCCCATTTAATATTAGCAGTTCGACTTATCTTTGCCAGATCAAAGGAATTAAGACCCTACTGAGTAGGGCCTACTCCAATGCTCCATATGAAGATAAACTAAAAATGTTAGAAATTGAGTCCCTTGAAACTAGAAGAAATAAGTTTGACCTTCTTTTCTTAATGATTACATCTCTGGTAATGTTAATTTTAAACTTAATCTTACAATTAAATCTACCATTACCAGGGGTGCAAAAGAAAAACTCATTATTCCATTAGCCAAAGGGTCCATCAGGTCAAATTACTTTTCGGTACGGGCTTCCAAAAGGTACGTAAAACTTCCTCGAGCCATTCAATATACTAATCCAAAAACCTTTAAAAATCAACTATCAACATTAAAAGTTTAAATTTTACGGACTTAACTTCTTTTTAACATTTCTATTATTTGTACTTAATAAGTGTACATCGTCTTACACTTATGCCTTATATTAAGATTCCATTCACTAAAATTTTTATTGTACTTCTTCTTTCTTTTCTCTTAATTGTATTAATTTAGTTGAAAAGTGGTTGAAAGAGTTATTTTAATTTATTTATTGTTTGTTTAATATAATCGTGTTGTTTATTTTTTTTCTGTATTCTGTATGTTTAATTTAAATCAGTATGCGTTCGGGCATGCAAATAAATAATTAATTAAAATGTTGTTTCATATTTAAGAATTTTCAGTGAAAATGACAGAAACAAGACTAATAAAAATCAATAACATTTTTATTTTTTTTGCAATTTAAAAGTCAAGAAATTGAAAAAGATGGTTTAAATGTTTGGTATGTTTGTCGCTGTGAAGGACAGACATTATTATTGCATAATTCATAAAAAATTGAGCCGATGCAGGCATCACTTTTTCTACACAAATTTTCTTTTAATGATTTCGAAATCTTTATTTATTCAAATTTATCATTTACCTCAAAATATAAAAGCTGCAATATAACTTTTTGTTTTCTGGTAAACTTCACGTTAAAATTTTTAGTCACTTCGTTTTTCCCCCTTTAGGATGAGCTATACTACCGTAATCTCCTTTTTACTTTTCTCGTGTAATATAATTTATTATAAAAATGTTTAGAAGTTTTTTTTTAGTATGTTCATTTTAAAACCAAAAACTAATATCATTTTCTCAAATACAGTATTTTTCAGATTGATGAAAAAATGAAACAATTTGAAGAAATATTATTCCGTCATCGCCATCGAATTCCTCCGGCAAATAAAGAAAAACATAAATGCATTTGTTCGTTTGATACACACATATATTTGTCTTTTCTTTTTGCATGTTTGTGTATTTGATTTAAAGCTTTAATGAAAAAGATTAAATCATGTCTACACAAAAAAATCAATGCAACAGGGCGTGCATGTTTTAATAAATTGCATCATTCTTATTTCACAAAAAGTTTCATGATCACTGTTATCATTTTTTTACGGTTTCATTTTTATAATTCTCGAAGAAAAAAATCTAGTTTAAAGTATTTTTTCCGTGGTGATTAGTTTTTTTCTGTTATTTGAGATTATCCATTTTTTCTTAATGGTTAGATTTTATTTAAAAGATACCGTAATCCTAATTTTTCGTGACTCGTTTAATTTTTGTTGTTTTTAAATGTTTTTGGACTGTTGTTTCACAAAATTCAAAATAATTTTTAAATAAAATTTGATTTCAGATGGCAACAAAAGATTATTATCGTTTAACTGCAACTAAAAAGCAAACCAAAGATTGCAAGACCAATGCATTTGGTAATCTCAACATGAATGAATTTGGTCGAAAGCATCATTTCGATTCTTTTGATTCAAAAAAGGATAAAAGTTTTATTGTTAAAAAAGAAAGCAGCAACAAAAATTTCAAGAATGAAGATTATGGTCGGGATAAATTGCAATTAAAACTTAAATCTGCTTTTACCAAGTCAAATCTTCTTACATCAAATGCAGCACCAATTTCAAAGAATTTAATGCATTATGAATTGGCCAAAAGCAATCGCAGCAGCAGCACCTTATCCCTTCATATTGCCGCTTATGAAGATTCAATCACCGATGTTGGAGATCATCAATTTATTGGCAAGAAAGATAAACCTTTGAAGAAATCTTTCACTTGTCATCATGAATTTCCTCGTCAGCAAAGAGATGATAAAATGGTTCCTGCAGTGATGCAATTTACAGCATCCCAACAATTACTCAATCCTAATCAAGATGGAGTTTGGGCTGGCCGAACACGTGGAATTCGGTCAGTTTAAAAAAAAAAGTAAAATTAAAAGCATCTTTAAACTATCAAAAAAAAAGTTTGAACTTGTAATTGCAAAACCTGGAATTTTTAAATCCATTTTTGGAAATTAATCTTTGGATGATCCTTATAAGGCCTTGATAGATTTAGCATCTTTTTTTGGAAGATATATCTTTTGATTGAGGGTTAAATATTTGCATCTCTTTTCAAAACGATAAAAAAAACAAACAAACTTTGATTCTTTGTTTTTACAATATTTGTTTCAGAAAACCCCTTCCAGATTTCTGCTTTGATAAAACCAATAAAAAGCAACCGCTGACTTTGGCACGTGATAAAAGAAATAAGAAAGAAGCAAAGAAAAAGTGTCAAGAAGGTATCCAATCTTGATCTGATCAATTTGTTGCTAAACTACAAATCTTTATTTTAGCTATTGTTGAAAAGAAGACTCAAGCAAAAGTTGGTCCTGCATCTTCCGGTGCTTTAAGTGCACAACCTGCAAATTTGAATGAATCAATTTATCGTGAAGAAATGCCCGCTCCTTCTCGTCGTGTTCCAGCAAGGCTAGTTTCTTCAAACTTTGTCAATTCTTTAAAAATCTTTTGCTGTAAAATTGCTTATTTTTCTTTTCCTCAAAATTAATACTTTTTTATGGAAAACTGTGTTATTATCAAAAGAAAGGACATTTTACTCCAACCAAAAAACTTGCTTTTTTCTCTTACATGTTTTTGATAAATTATTTTCATACTGTAGTTGCAATTTCTTCTGTTAATCATTTTGATGCTCGAAATATTACAAATTTAAGAAGTTTTTTTACTCAATTTAAAGGTATTCAATCAATTTCATTTGCCTCATGTATTTTTTGGGTCGTCAGGCAATGAAGAAAGTCATCAATTTCGGGGTCGTTGTGGATTATTTTGCTGGATTACTGTAATTATCTAAATGCCATTTTGATATCATTTCTTTCTTCCACACAATCACAAAAGACTTACTTTTTTCTTTGCTTTTTTTGATGAATCATTTTTCTGCAAGTAATTCTTTTTTACTTTTGCAGTTTTTAATCCTTTCCTTCGATTTTATAATTTAATTTATTGATTTTTTTGCATTCGTTTTCTCTCTTTTTTGTTTTCTCTCTGAATATTGAATTGTTGTATCTTTTTTTATTAGCAATTAAATCAGGACCTTCCAGAATCCTTAGCATTTTTGACATTTTTGTCTTGGATTAGAATCCTAGATTTATTTTTAAAAGGTTAACTTTTAAAGGAAATGTCGGGTTTTTGAATTTCGGTGATATTTTTCTGAAAATCCCAACTTCTTCCCTAAACAGAAAAATCAGTCCCGGACTGCCCTGAATAGAATCATCAGAGATTTCCCAATTCTTTTGTTCTCCTATAACTCAAAATGAAGTAAAAAAAGAGTTTTAAAATGAAATATCTTACTTTAATAATTTACCGTACCTTCTTATTCGCATTTGCACACATATTTTTGTTCTTTCTGAGCAATTTCATACCTTTTTTGTGCACCATAAATTATTCTAAAAATGTTAAAAAGGGTTTTTTTAAACTAAAAATTTATAATGCTTTTTTATATTATTACTGTAACTAAAATGTTTTAGTCGTAAGCGTGGTCGTGAAGCTGCTCAAGGTAGATCCAGTCGTCAACAAACAGCTGCAACAACGGCATCCATTGGCAAGCCTCGTGCTCCATCAAAACCTCATCGAAAACCAAAGAAGCCATAACTGGATGAAAAGAGGGTGTTCCATTAATTCTAAAAATTCCAAAATCTTTTAAAGGATTTTGGAATTTTCTCGGAAATTTTGTGGAATTTTCAATGCTGGGTTACTGTAGCTGAGCAAAAATTTAAAGATTTTTAATGGAAATGTATTCAAAAAGTCCTCTCTTACAGTAACCCAATATTAAAAATTTTACAAAAATTCATAAATATTCTAAAATCCTTAAATTGTTCAGATCTGACGTCAGGCATTTTTTCGATATTTTAAAACTCCCCTTGTCTTCCCTCAAATTCTATCCTATGATTTTTGCCGATTTTAAAGTGAACGTTAATTTTTGGCCAACCCCCTCCCTCTTCTAAAACACCCGATCTGGACAATCACTTAGGCCATCTCCACAAAAAATGCCAGATTTTCGTTAAGCTTTTAGTCAGATTTATCCCGAAGAAAAAATCAAGAGAACAGAATTTATGGAACACCCAGATACAGTTAAAAGATCTTTGATTTGAAGCTTAATCAACTTTTTGAATCTCAACTCTTTTTATGCTTTGTGTAATTATTTGATTATCGTGTCTTATCTTTTACAGTGTTCAAAATATCTTTTGTATTATTTAAATTTTTATAAAAATAAATGATATTTTTGATGAATACTGTGTCAGAAAAAAATTGGAAGCAATGCAAATTTTTCTAAGAATTACAAACCCTCTTGAATCAGATGGAATAATTTACATTATTTTTAAGTTCAAAATAAACACAACCCAATTAACTGAATTTAATTTATGGATATTCACTATATTTTTACAAGAAACAAACAAAACCTTAAAAGTTTGCCTTTTGATAAATCAAAAGCAAAATTACAAAATCTCAAAACTGCCAAACTTACGATCAACATTTGATTGAAGATATTTAAAAGATGATTACTGTATCAAATCTTCAACAGAAATAAAAAATCATTAATACAAAAACTCAAACAATCCTGACCTTTGCCATTCAAGTGGTTATTAAAAACTAAGAAGGAAAAATTTTTTTGTAGATACAGTAATTCTTTTCAATTTTCAAGTTGAAACAATCATCACATATTTGTTTAAATTTAGATTACAATATTTTTAGCACCATTAAAATAAGTATTTACCCATTTCTTTACTCTTTTCATCGTATTTTTTGCATTTTTTTCATACAGCGAGCTAAATTTACTCAAAACTACAGTAATTTGCAGTTTTGTAATTCATATTTATTTGTTTAATTATTTCTTTCGAAATTCTCCTTTCTTTTTATTTTGGCAAATGTTTTTTTACATCGTATTTTTGTAATGTCTAGCTTTTCTTTCTTCCCTTCTTTTTCGCCTTTCATCTGCCTTTCAGAAAGTTCATCGATGAGTAAGCCGAATATGTCTTTTCATTTCTGCCAGCCTGTGTCTCTTTTTGACTCTCACTCTATCGGCGCTCTAAGCGTTGTTTTTGCAGCTTAGAGCGTCACAAGAAACGACAGTAATGCGGACATCAAAAAAGTAGTTTCTTATGTGTCTTAAAACGATAATATGCAAATTATCTTGAACTTTAAATGTTTAATTGGCAATTAACAAATTAATTTTATTTTTTTAATATGGTCCCTAATAAAATCGATCGTGTTAAAAATGTTTGTCTGAAAATTGTATACAAAAATAAGATATATGATTCAAAAGACAAACACTAAAATAATTATTTTTGCTTATATTTTTGTTGCTTTTTTGTTGTTTTTCAATTTTTTGCTGATCTGTTTTTTTCTTGTCTCTGCATTTTAGCTTTTATTCTATATTAATTTTTTACTGGCGGCATTCCCAAAATAATGAAAAAAGGGAAATTTCTCTCAATCAACAACAATTTTTGGGCTTTTCAAAACAAGCAAAATATCGTCGTTGAAGATAAAAAAAAAGAAATATCAAAAACAGTCTATCATCTTCGAGGTAGACAAAAACAAGACAAAGAATATTTTTGCAGCAGCAAAAATTTTGCGGCAAAACAGCTTGAAAAACGATGAAACATTTGCAAAATTCAATGATCACAGTTTTAGATGTTTTTTTTGGCGTGAGAAAATTTTTAATCTTTGAAGACTTTTTTTTTATTAAATTTTATTACAGCTGTTGTTATTTACTTTTTTTGTTTTTTTTGCGGACATCGAAGCTCAAAGAAAAACTGTTTTGTTTATGTCTGAAAAAACCGCAGCAAAAAAAAGTGTTTTCTTTTTTTTGCAAAAAGTAAAGCAGTCGAGCCAAGTCATGCCATGCCAAAAACATAATAATCGCCTCAGGCAATAATATGGTTTTTCTGGCATGGCATTTCACCTGCAAAAAGATTATGCTTTTTCTTTATATGACTAAAGATTACATTCCTTTTCTAAAGTATGCTTAGTGTTTATTTAAACTCTTACTATCTATGATATTTTGAAAGTATACATACATAAAAGTTCATAGGTCCTTTTTGGTTGTCCCATGTGTTACCCATATTATATGTATTATATTGTTTTTAAAAAGGTTACTAAAAATAAAAATATTAAATTAGCATGAGATTCCCGTGATCATCAACAAAAAAGTAAACAATTTTTCACAGAAAAAAAACGGAACTGTTTTTTAACATTTGATTGATAATCATAAAATTGATGCGTTCATTTTTGTGTAGTTGTGACTTTTAAATAAATAAAAAAACAACAGTGAAATGAAAAGTGCAACAGTGATATTAATAGCCTAAAACATTTTTAATACTATTCTAAAAAAACAAACATAAAAAAGTACAAAAAAAGTGCTAATTCAGCAATGCTTTAAAAACACCAAAAAAGACAGTCATTTTTGATGGACAAATTTAGATTCAAAAAAGTAATTAAACTTTTGAATGGTTTTTCTCATTTTTTTTATCATCAGTGGTTTTAATTAAAGAATTAAACTATACGAAGAATGATGAAAATATGATTGCATCAGGATTACTGTTAAAACAAATTCCAATATAGCCCGAGGGTGTACTGATTAAATGTAGCTATTTATCATTAAATAAAATCAGTAACAACTACAAAATATTATCACTTTTTAATTTTTTTGAAAGAAATAATAAGCTTAAAATGATGAAACATTATAGTTTTTTTAAACATCATTACTGTATCTAATCTGTTTAACACAAAGCTTTTTTAAAAAATTTTTTGCATTTTGGTTTTGTAATTTTTGAAGGAACTAAAAACTGAAAGTTCAAAGCTTTTTATTTTAAAGTGTTAAAATTTCTAAAACTACAATCCCAGTTTTATAGTTAATGAAAAATATGTGAATTGTGGTATATCCTAAATTACTACAATATAATATAACAATATTAAATTAAAATTATTTCGACTTAACTTAATCAAGCAATGGCATTTCGGTAGTAGAAATAATACAACATCTTTGACTTACTATAGCATGATTGAAATATTACTACCGTATTTATTCCTGGTAAACAAAAATTTCATACAAAACTATTTTGACATTATTTACTCAGGAAATGCCATTTCTTGTTATATTTCTAAATTTGACCTTATCTTGAACCGAGGGCATGTAAACATTACTACCGTATTTATTCTTGGTAAATAATACCTTTAAATAAATTTCTATTTTCTTCAACTTTCGTTCTTTGTTTTTTTTCTTTTTTAAAAATTAATTAAAATTTTCTGTGTTTTTTTCACATGTTTTTTATTTGTTGCTGCTTTCATTTCTTTTTTTCCATGAAATTCTCTCTCTCGTTCTCTTTCCAAAATTAAATGCCCTTTGTGTGAAAGTTAATTTTAATGCCGTGTTGGTGCTGGGGGTGCCATTGACGTGTGTTCTCTGAGTTGACGTGATTATATTAAAATTAACGTGTTTTACACTTACTTTGAAACAACAAAAACAGAAAAACTTTTATTCTTTTTTGGAAAAGCACTGTTTTGAACACTTTAAGAATTAAGAATTTTCAAGAAATTGAGTATGTTTTTGTTTTTTATTTGTTTGTTCCAAGAACTTTTTTTGTTTTTGGTGGATAAAATAAATTACTATAGGAAAAAATACTTTGAACTTACATCCTGGGACATATGATTTTGTTATCATTTTAACAAACACACAAAAGAGAACAATGACATATGATATGATTATTAACAATTTTTTTGTATTAAAAAAGAACAAAAGAAAAAATGATGCAAAAAAAATTGATGCTCTTGAAAAAAGAAGAGTGTATTCTTGCTTGTTTGATCTTGCGTGACTTTTTCTTTCTTTTTCATTTTTTTGCTGATGCAGCAGCAGCAATTTTCTCATTCCCATCAGCTGATGATATTAAAAAAAGATGATGATTTTCTTCCAATTCCAATTCAATTTTTTTCAATGATGATAGAACACCATTCCCCTCCATTTCCATAAGACTTTTGCTTCTTTCTTTGTTGACTGAAGGAAGGTAACTGATACCAAAAAACATTTTTAGCAGAAGAAAAAGAAGAAGAAGCAGACACGTGAAAGACCAGCTTAACATTATTTATTTTTGCTATTTCAGAAGCACTATAATTTTAGTTTTTTGATGAATGTATTTTGCTCTCTTTTTTCTTTTTTGTTTTGTGATTACGAAAATAAAAAAGTCAATCAAGTCCAAAGTCGGAATCTTTGCAAAATTTAAATGCCATTGAAAGAAACAACAAAAACGAAGAAGAAAAGAAAGGAAAGAAGAAAGCCCACGTGAGAAACGTGAAAAAAAGAAATGTTTCTTTTCCACTCCCAAATATCAAACAAAAAAAAGTATTATAGAAAATGATAGTCCCTCAATAAAAAAAATATATGAAAAAAGCATAATAAAACAGCAAAAATTCATTTTTTTTGACTGATCACATTTCTCAAACAATAAATTCAATGATGACTTTTGACGTCAAACAATTCTATTTTTTTATTGTTTAATTACGATTTATGATTTTTTAGGAAAAAAAAGAAATTCCATTCTTTGGATTTTCGCCGACTTTGATGTTTTTTTTATTCAACAATTTTCACGTGAAACATATGTACTTTTTTTGATTTTTTGGCAGCAGCATCACATCAAACAGTAGAATTACCAACAGCATCAAATAGCAAAAAAGAGAAAAAAACATGTTAAACAAATCCCATTAAATAAAAAAATCTCCTCCATTTAAGCTTAGTTTCGAATTTAAAAAACAATAAAAAAGAAGAATTCCTGAATTTTTTCCTGTCCATTGTTTTTTCCTGATTTTTGATCACTTTTCATAAAAAAATAATATGGAATAAACTGATGCAAAACAAACAGAAAAAAACTAATGTTGTACTTTTTTGTATCAAAATTATTATTTTTTTTAAACCAATAAAAAATATTTTTTGTGGATCAAATTTTATTTGATTCAATAAAAAAAGATGAATGAAAAAAAAAAACAAAAGGAGGGCATCACTGTTCAGAATTGCTAATAATTATTTTTATTATTTGCTTATGTCATTCATTATTATTTTTGTATTATTTTTCTCTCAATTTTTGAATTATTTACCAAAAATTTTTTCAATGTTTATTACTTCTCTTTTTTTTGATTCTGACGTTTGAGTCTTTGTTTTTTTTGAAGCATCAAAAAAGAGAGTAAAAAAGGACATTAGCTGCTTTTTAGCTGCCAAAAAAATGTGTGATAAGTTTTTTCTTTCATTTGTTTCAAAATGACCTATTTTGGGTAGTGGTGGTTTTTGAACATGATGTGGGTTTCATGCCTTTGTCTTTTTTTTATGGATGGAATGCATCAAAATGATGTGTATTGTTTTGGCTCAACAAAAGAGACTTGGCAAAGTCATGTACTATATGAGTAAAAGCATGTATGAAAATGATGTAATTTGGAAAAAAAGTTTTGAATACGTCAAATTTATTAGAATGAACAATTATTTCCCCATAATAAAAGCATTATTAACAAGTTTTTGACGCGCAAATGAAAATTACTCACAAGATTAACGTCACATTTTAAAAATTTTAATATCTTAATTACAGTAATTAATTAAGAACTTGACAAACACAATTAGAAAATTACTCATTGTCTGTGTTTACCAAATTACACTAATTAAAATTATTAACATTGTTAAAATTAAAAAAGTATATGTGTTTTGAATATCTCTTTTTTCTTGAATCCAAAAACATGGATGTTTATTTTGGCATTTAATATGTTTAAAATTTTTAATATTTGTACAAAACAAAAAACATCATTATTAAAAAATTTTTGTATGTTTACTTTTTTCATGTTTTTTTGCTGTTCATAATTAATAAAATAATAATATGCTTAAATAAGCTTCCAAAAACAAATTTATTATTATTTTTCTTGAAACAAATAAATACTTTTAACAAAAATCATATGTGTTTTTTAAAGCTGATGTTGTGTTTTTTTATTATTACACTTTTGCACTTTGAAAACATATTATTATTTTTTTATCAAGTGCAAAATACATAGAACCAAATAAAATAATTTCACACAAAAAAGGCACAAATTTGTTTTATTTTTTTCTGCAAAGGTTTCACCCATGTGTTTTTTTATATATTTAAATTCTTACATTTATAATTATAATAACAAAAAAGCTGAAATAAATAAATTTCAGAAGGAAGAAGAAAAAAGCAATTCATTCTTCTTTTTCGCCTCCGCGGTTTATTTTTTCCCACAGAATTAATTCATTTTTGTATAAAATTAACAAAAAAGAGGATAGCAAAAATTGATGATAAAATTCTTCCATAAAAAAGGCTTTCAATTTTTTCAATAAAAAAACTTTTTTGACACTCATAAAAATTTTATGAAAGAAACATTTTTTAACAAAAAAAAGTCATCAGGCACTTCCACCAATTCCACCTCCTCATTGAACTTTGTATATTTATTTTTTTTGTACAATAAAAAAGCGAATCACACATGTTTTTGGAGAAAAAATCATCAGCATTTTTTTTTATTTCACGATCAAATTATGAGTCATCCAAACACATATTTTTTTTGCTTCTTTTTTTCTTTAAAGATCTTATTTCATTTTATTTTATTTCAAATGTGTCCCCCCTCAAGTATGAGTCAAATAAATAAAAACCATAGATTTTGCAGCAGCAAAAAAGAATTGAAAGAAATAAACAAAAACAAAACAACAAAAAGAAATTATTAAAGGGTGAAAAGCATTTTTTTGGAAGAAGAAAGACAGATCTTTGTTTTTTTTAAATGTTGAAATCTTTTACAAGGAAAAAAGTTTTGTGAACCCTCTTTTTCTTTTCTTCTTCCTTCTAAAAAAGAGGCCATAAAACAGAACTGGGAGCAGCCAGCCAAAACAGCCGGCTGCCAGGATAGCCAATACGTAGTCAACGTTGTGCAATAATTTTGAAATCTGCGGTTTTTTGTAGGGAAATCAAAGAAAGGCTGAACTCAAAAATAGAACTGTAAAAAAAGATGACAAAGCTTTCTTTTTTGTTGCAAAACTGTTTTATTTTTGGGTGTTTCGGAAAAACATGTGGACAGTTTTTTTGTTTGAAGTGAACTTGAGGAATTTTGAAATCGAGAAAAAGCGATTACGGTAGGCATGTTTTGAAATAAGTTTGTTTCAACTGTTTTGTGTTTTTGCAAAAAAAGAAGGATTTTTTGAATAAATTTAAAAAGTTTTTACAGTTTTCAAGTAAACTTTAAAAATTCATGAAAAACAAAAAAAACAGTTTTTAATAATTTTCAATTCACAGAAAAACTTCCTCTTTTACCTTTTCAAAATCCATTCATTCACGTAAAAAAGCAAAGTTCCTTTTCTAATTTGTTCTTTTATTTCTTCCAAAAAACAATTATTCATCAAAGAGAGTGAAAAGTTCATGAGAACTTCCAAAAAACCTTTAATCTCCTAAAATCGAAGAATCAAAAACTTTTTCCCAGAAAAATAAACGTTGTTTTCCAAAATCCCACACCAAAGAATATCCTTCTTTAAAAATCTCGTAACCTTTAAATCCAACAAAACTTTCCCAGAATTACTCACCTTTTCTCACTTTTGTCCCCTAAAAGCCCTTATATTTTTGTTTCGAATTTTCCCACAAAAATTTTCTTTAATTTTTACACTTTTTTTGCATCTTTTGTTTTTTTCTTTACAAAAAAATTGAATCTCAAAGATTGTCAATAATCAACAAATTTATTTTATACTTATTTATTTATTTATATTTACTTTTTTCTTTTAAACAACAACATTCCTTTTTGGAAATCATACAACTTTTTGCCTTTCCTTTTTTCTTTCTTTTGGTGGTCGTTTTTCATGGTGAGGAATTTCACGGGGATTGAAAAAAAATTGTAACAAAAAGAAAATTCTTTAATCATTAACAACAAAAGAAACACATGAAAATTTTTGTTTTGTGGTTTAAATCATAAAAAAGATCATGAAGAATTAAAATTGAAAATTGACACAAAGAACCATGATCGAAAAAAATAAATATAAACAACACCCAAAAAATCGAAAATTGAGGAACTTTCATCTGTTAAATTTTTAAATATTTTTTTGATGAAATTGATATAGACTGGTTTCCTTTTTAAAAATAGTCTATTTTAGAGAAAAGTGGTTGTGACCATTGAATAATCTTTGAAACTTATTTATTTCTTTTTTTCACGCATTTTCTTCTGAAATGCCGTGTGTCTGTGTTTAGTTGCTGGCATGCCTGGTTCCAAAAAAGGAAACACTTTTCATTCTTTTTTTGCAACAAAAATGTTTTAAATAAAATAAAAGCAAACTAAAGTTCTTAAAACACAAAAGTGAAAAAGAGGAAAACAAGTAAACAAGTGAGAGAGTGACTTCTGAAGAGGGAAACAGACATCACAAAACATGTAAACCAGTAAACAGCAAACAAAAGAAGAAAAAAGGGAGAAGCGCGTGGTTGAAGTAGTAGTGATTACGTGAAGCGCGTGACACGCGCATGAAGAAGGGAATTCCATGAACGCCGCCAAAAAAATGGCTAAACGCCCAAAATTGAAGAACAACTGTTCATTGCCAGAAGGGGTATTCTCTCTTTTTTGAATGAGTTAGTTTGTTTCTAGTTCTTTTTTTACATTCTATTTGAGCAACAAAAATTCCAAGAAACTTCTTGTTTTTTTTTTTCATTTCAATGTTAGAGTCGCTAAAACGGAACGTTGATGTTTGATCGCCTCCAGGGCTGCTGCTTGCTGTTCAACAAAAAAAAGTTTCTTCCTGTCATATTTCTTTTTTATTCTTCTTTTCTCTTTTTTTTTCATGTGCTTTTGATGATGATGTTTTTTGAACTGCAAAAAAAATTAAAGAAGAGCTGGTTTATGATGCAAAAACTTTCAATTATGTAAAAAAATCCAACAATGAAATTAATTTTAAAATTTTTTTATTTTTCAACATTTTTTGTATAAAAATTTTCAAAGATATAAAATCCGTACAAAAACACAATATAAATTATAATAAAAAAAAATAAACCGCAAATGTGCCAAAAATATAATTTAGAAATATATATTTGGGGTTATACAATTTTTCAAAACAAAAACAATATATACAAGTATAAAAAGGTATGACTTTAAACATTATTAATTTTAAAAATTAATAAAGAAATTTATAATTTTAATAAGAAAAAAAGAAGAAAAGAATGCACCATTTCTTTTTTGAATTAAAGCTTTTTTTTTATATAAATTTTTTTTAGAAAAAATGATAAAGCTTTAAAACAAAAAATGAAAGATTGTTTTAAAGACCCAAAAATGATAAAATGATTGATAAAAATAAAAGATAAAGTTGTTGGAGATTTTTTAGCTTTAGAAGCTTTTAAAGCTCTTTGAATAAAAATAAAAACAATAAAAAATAAAAGTATGGAATGAAGGCGGTTAAAAAAAGATGGATATACAATTTCAAATAAAAAGAATGATATAAATTGAGCAAACAAAATTTAAATAAAAATGATTATTGCAAAAAAATATCTATATACATAAGTTTTTTTCGAAAGTTTTCGAAAATTTAAAATGAAAGAGAATACATAAAAAATGTAAATTTCTGAAAGAGCTAATGTTATCTCAAAATTTTTATCAGTTGTCCAAATGCCCTAAGGCAAGATGATAATGATAAAAGATAGAGAATACCATGGGCTTCGAGTTATGTGGTGTTAAATAAAATTTAAATAAAAAATAATAAAGTCAAATGAAAGATGAGCAAAAGAAAAAATGAATAAGCTCCACTTTTTCCAGGGAGACTGTAACAATTTTTTTGTAACAAAAAACTGTTACAGCCTTTTATGTGGTAAAAAAAATATTAATTACAATTGAGCGATAAAGATTTTAAAAAAAAGATAAAGAAAGATAATAGAATTCTTTTTTTGGAGAATTTAGAATGTCGTCGGGATACACATATTTTTGAGCACATAAAACAGTTAAATAAAATCCATATAAAAAATATCCAATGAAGATGGAGAAGATGAAGTTTACCAAAATTTAGCAGATCGCATTAAACTGCTTCCTGTAGATTTTTCAGGTTTTTTAATTTGTGAAGTGCAAGAATTGCAAGCTGATGGAAGACGAAGAAATTCTTGTGAAGCCAATTTAAGATTATAATTTTCATTGACGGTAAAGAAAAGGGATCCAACTCCATCAAGATATTCTTTGGATTCGGATTTCTTTGTGAAACTAAAAAAAGATATGCAAATTAATTTTCATGTCTTGAAATTGTAAAGTTATTGAAACTTACGTTTTTCCATCAGCATTTTTGACAAAGATTTCAATGGTCCAAAAGCCATGCCCACAACCATCTGCCCGAGGGGAGAATCGTGAAGTTTTACCATATTTTTCAAATCTCATCTTTCCAGATGATTCACCATTTGGAGATGAAATACATAGCCAAAAATCATCGGAAGTCAAGGAAGCAACATCAATTTCAATTTGTCTTGCTTCAACAATGCATTTATGATTTGGTGTTGAATGGGAACAGGCTGAATCAGCAGAAGTAGAATTGGAAGTGGAAGTAATAGAAGTTCCAGCTTGAATTGTTGAAACTGAACGTTTCAAGCCTCCACATGAAGATGAACCAGATGCAGAACGAGAATTGACAGGTGAAGAAGAAAGTTTTGCAATGATATCAATTTCATCTGAGGCAATATCATAATCACCTCGAAGTTCATCTTCAAAATAATCCAAGGCTGCAGTGGAAGAGGCAATTGCTTCACAAGCTTCAATCTTCATCATTGCAGAAAGTCCAGCAAATGATGGAAGAAGATTTGGCTTTGAAACGATAAACATTTTTTGATTGAAAGAAGTCAAAGTAAAATTTATAAGGGAGTGTTGTATTTCTGTAAAAGGAAAAAAAGAAATTAGAAAAAATGTTTTTTGGTTTAAGTTACAAAAGTTCAAATCTCGAAATAGATCAAAGAAATTAGAAATCACGATTTATGAAAGAGTATTGAAATTGAAAGCCTCTTTCATTGGCACGGAAATTTGTATTTTTTTTGTTAAATGCGCAACACAAAAAAATATTTGAAAGAGAAAAAAAAGAAAGAAGAGAGAAAAGATGTAAAGGCATCGAATCTGATCAAACACTCAATGGGGGCCTTTTATACTAAAATGCTGAATGTTAAAAGCTCCGCCCTCCTTTGAAAAAAAAAATGAAATTTCTTTCTTGACAGGTGGGAGCGCGACATCAGCGGCTGCCGTGCTGCTTACTTTTGGCGGCTTGCCCGGACATACCCCCTCAGAGAAGGAAAAAGAAAGAAGAAAGAGGAAAAAAAGAGACCAAGCATCGTCCCACCCGCCACCCGCGTGGTAGCAATGAAAAAAAAGAAGGAAATTCTTTTTTTTTTTTGAGGGCATTCTCCTTTATAGCTTTTTTTTCATGGGGTTTCTCCTCTTTTTCTTGCTCATCTGATTCCTTCGTCTTTCTTGAAGCTTAAGCTTCTGACGACGCCAAAATGAAAGAAGAAGAAGCCTTTCAATCCTGCTTCCAAAACTTCCGGGGAATAAAAAAAATTTGAATGCAACAAAGAAACACAATTTTTTTGGTGGTACTTAAGTTTCATCAAAAAAAGGCAAAGAAGGAAGAAGGAAGAAGAAGCTAACTGACCTAATAATATTACTAACCCAAAAAAGGCACCCAAAGAAATAAAAAAAGCAATAAAAACACAAATTTTTTTATTAAAATTTTTTACTTCTTCGTTTTTTTTTCAGTTTTGGTGCAAAAAAAGTTCGAAGCGGGATGAATTTTTTTGTTGGAATTTTTGTGTTGTTTTCTTCTGTAACGGAAAAAGAAGAAGAAAATAGTACACTTTTTTTATTGTTTTTAAATTCGTGAGCAAAAAAGAAATATAAAAATTTTACAAAGGAATGCAAAAATAATTTAAAAAATAGGGAGAAAGGTTGCAACTTTTTTTAAAAAAATCAAAAAACACAAAAATTCACGTGAAACAAAGAAAAAATGTGTGTTTTAAAAACACACAAACAAAACATTTTTGGTTATTAAATTATGATTATTTAAAAGTTCAAAGTTGTCCTTTCAAGTGTCTTCTTTCTCATTCTTTCGAGTTCGCCGTAAAACATCAAATTTCTGAGTCTTTTTGTTTGTCTTGTTTAACGTCATTTGAACGACAAGGGCAAAAAAAAGAGGAATGCCGTTTTAGACGCAAAAAAGTTACTAGGTCATTCTGATGTCGTGTTTGAGTTCTTACAACTTTTAATCTTTTTTAGTACAAAAACATTACTGAGAAAAAAGTGTGAAAAAGAGAGAGAGAGACAAATGTGGGTGGTGGATATGAGCTAATAATATGGTAAAAAATTTACGCAAAAAAGAACCTTAACAGGTGCAAATTATTGTTGTTCAAAGATTTTTGATGCAGATCCAATTTTAGAAAAATTATTAAAGATTCTGACTTCAAAACTTTAACAAAAACAAACTTTTGTGACGAGTCTATGATGATGACACAAGAGATCAGCATAAAATACTACAGTATTTATTTACATCAAAAAACAGAAAAAATAGTTTCTGCAAGTCACACAAAAAAAATCAAGGAGGCCAAAAACCTTTCTTTTTTTTCAGGACTTATCCTCGTGGTTCTTCGCTCAAAAAAAAATCATGTCAAGAATAGAATCAAAAAAGAAAACAACAGTTCAGAGATTCGACCAAAGCAAGCGCGAGAGAGATCTCTATTCTTTTATGTTTTTTTTTATTGTTGTTGATTATTGTTGAAACTCTTTTTCCTACTTTTTTTTGTTGGACACAAAAAACATCACAAATTTTTTTATCAGCTGAAGACGAGGAAAAACAAGGGAAAGATCAAACACAAAATATATGTGAATTTAATGAAATTGACTACTTTTTGTATCAGATCACAGATGGAAAAACAATAAATATCAAGAAACAAAAAAAGTCGACGAAACAGAATTTAAGGAACTATGACTTTTTAGGGGATCATCTTTTAAAAGTGAAGGAACTCGTGAAATACATGGGTACAACAACACTACTAACTACTTGATCTTTTTCTCTGAGAGAAAAATAGACTGATCATATGGGCCCAAAGGGGAAGAAGGTAGAAATGGGACCAATTGTTGTTTATCTCTTTCTCTCTTTCTCGCGTCAGTCTAAATTTAAAACAATGACTGACTGGCACTTCATTCTTATGATCTTTGCCTGAGGGGTTGGAAGGTAATACATCGAATGATGATGTGATGGTGATTCCTTTGGGGAAATCAGTAAAATATAAAAAAATACACGTGAAAGTGATAAATTATCAAATGTGACTTTTTTCTATGAAAGTTTTGTTTTAATTTTTATTCGTTTTTGTTACAGTAAAAAAAAACTAAACCAAAAATATTGTTTTTCACGGAAGTAATAAAAATATATTGGGTATTAATTGATTTAAACTGGAGGGTCTAGGCTATAAATCATATGATCTCCCCTTCTTCTTTTTGTTTCTGCTGTGTTTTTTTGTTTTTAATTCCTTTTTTTCTATCATTTTTTGTGACGAAAAAAGAGAAATTTTTTTATGAAGGAAGAAGGAAATTGACAGACGAGACTTTGTAGTCCACGTGAAAAAAAACACAGAGAGAAAAGGAGAAAATTGAGGGGCTTCTTCTTCATTTTTTTCTGAGGCTTCCTTCTTCTGACGAACGAAGAAAAGCTTCAGAAAAAAAAACTTGGCAAAAGATTTTTTGATTCTTCAGACGGCATTTTCCGACCAAGGGATTAACTATAGGGATAAAAGATTATTAAGTTTTTTTAATGTTTTAAAGTACAAAAAAAGTTTTCTTTTTTGATTTTAAAACACAAAAATTGTTTATTTTGTTTAAGGTTTCTAAATTTATAATATATTTAATAAATTTTTATTATAAAATTTGTTGTTTTCTAATGTTTTATCAGTTCTCATGTTTCTTGTTTATTGATGTATGTATTTTTTTTGTTTGGGAAAAATTATTTATTTTTTATTTTAAGTAATAAGAAATCATATGGCGTAAGTAAATAACGAGTCAAAGGTGACTACATTTTTTAGTTTTTTTGGCGGCGCCTGCTGCAAAAAAAAAATATGTTTGAATAATAACGCGTAAAAATACCTAATTTAATGATAGCAGAAAAGCGACGCCAAAAAAACACAAACATTTAACTTGAAGCATGGCGTCAGCAGAAATTATTGTAAAAAAGGTAAGAAAAAAGGTGCACCTAAAAATGGTAACAATCACTCAATCACGTCAAGCACGCTAGCTTGATTATGAAAGGGCACCGCTCCTGCTGCTGATGTCCCCGGTTATCACCCAAAAAAGAGGCGCCTTCCACCTCTTTGTCGCCAAATTTCATTCATATGAATTTTTGAACTCTGTCTTCTTCCTTCCCGGAAGAAGAAGACAAACTTCAAACATAAAAAATGGTGACAAAATTATTACTACTATTTTTAATTTTCTTCTTCTTTTCAACCTAACTAACTCAGCTGATGTCTATACATATATTTTTTTATATATATTTTTCTTTAAATAACTTCCTTCTTCTATTTTCTTTTTCACTTGTTAATCATCACTTACAACTTACTTACTTACTACAACTACTAATTTCTTTTTATTTTTTTTGTGTCTTGGAACTTAACGAGGGCGTAGGAAAAAAAGAGAAAAAGTCTCGGTAGCAACAAATATTTATAAAATGTCATGTGATTTCTCTCTCTTTTCTGCATTTTATTGTTTGAATTTGAAAAAAAGAAGCTTTTTAAAACAAGCAGCTTGAAACAATAAAGAAGAAAGAAAAAACATAAGCGTTTTTTTCATATGCATTTTTTATAATACTGCTACTTTTTTACAGAAGAAAAAAAGATAGATATATGATTGACTACAGCTGCTGAAACAAAAAAAAACATTCAAGAAAGCAAAAAATAAAATTACACACACAGTTCTTTTTAAACAAAAAACTTTAACACAAAAAAAAAGTTTCAAGGATTATAAAAAATAAAGAATTCCACGTGAATTCTTCTTCTTCTTCAAAAAAAGCATGTGTGTTTTTTCTATTGTTTTTTTTTCTGTTTCAATCATTTTTCATTCATTCAAAAAATACTTGAATTCCTAAGCAACAAGCAGCAATCATGCCTGCAGGCACATGTGCCATCCAGCAAAAAAATACAGATAAAAGTTTATGCAAAAAAAGAAGCTCTTAAAATTTTAATATCAGTTTTTTTTTCAAAAAGTCGGGGAACAAAAAAGAAAAAAAGACAATGAAAATAATTTTTTTAACTGATTGGCAATTAAAATTTCATTTTCCTTTCTTTCATCCTACCTTTCATGTTCCAGAAAAAAAAGAGACGGCGCCGTCTGCTTCCAATCAAGGCTGCCTGCAGCAGCAAGAATGAAAGATAATAAAAAAAGAGAATATATCATCGATAGACTAATAATTTTTGCAGAAAAAAATTTTTTCTCCAATTTTTTTCCCTCTCGATCATTAAAAACTTAAAAACTTTTTAAATGGTTTTTTTGAGTGTTTTTTGAAAGACCCAGACAGTGATTTTATAAAAATGCAATAAATCTTACAAAAAAAATCTTTTTCATTTTTGCCTAAAAATTCTTTTGCAAAAAGGAATTTTAACATTTTCTCATTTTAAATGCCATCAAAATATGAATGTTTTTTGTATATTTTTTGGGTCTACCAAGATCAAAGGAAATATCGAGACTTTCTCAAAATATATAATTTTTTAGGCAAAGCATAGACAGGAAACCATTGCTTCCTTTTGGCATTTTAGGATGTTTTTTATTTTTTCATTTGCGCAAAGTGTATTTCTTCTTTCTAAACTTTTTCCATCTCTCAGATCACAGACAACAAAGGGCAATATTCTCTTTTTCTATTTTTAATGTTGCCAATTTGGCAGCAGCCAAAAACAAAAAAGAAGTGTTCGTCTGTTTAGTCTAGACTAAACCCTACCTAAACCAGAAAGAAAAAAAAGTTGCCTATAATAAAAATGCAAATTACAAAACATCATATCGATGAAAAGTGAGTCTCTCTTTTTTCTGTGTCTTTAAAAGTACACTTGCAGAAGACAAAAAACGAAAGGAAAAGATAGCAATCACAAAAACCCTTTACTAAAATCGTAAAAAAGAGTGCTTTGTTTTGTTACTCTTTTTTCTGAATTTTCAATGAAGGCCTGAGATAGATACAAAAAAATATGCAATTGATCATGATGATGGGAGAATATATTAAAAATTGCTATAATCCCTTCCCTATTTAGGCCTAAAATAATACTAAAAAAAGTATTTTTTAAAAATTACGGAGGTGGTGATCCTGACCAACATTGCCTGCTTGCCTTGCTTGCCAACACTACCCAAATCAAGTAAACACTTGAAAAATGAAATGAGTCATAATCGTTTTTTTTTCAATTTCTATTTGGCAATGCTCCTAAGATGTTCGCTTTCTTTCTTCTTCGTCTCAAATGCTGACTCAACTTTTTTCTTTTGCTGCACACATTCCTTTGAACATAAAAATAAACAAAAAACGCCATTTTCGAAATTTTTAAAGTGAAAGAAAAAATGATGATGCAAAAAAGGAGTCATCAAAAGTTGGAAAAAAATTTTTGGCATCTGCTTTTTGGCAGGGATCATTCTCTTACATTTTTTGGCAGTCAAAACAGAACGCCAAATGTCATTGAAAGACAGAACGCCAAAGACCTCATTCTTAGAGTCTTTTTTCAGATAAAATTTATTGGCAAATGTCCCAAATTTTTTTCAAAAGTTTACTTTAGACTAGACAAGAGATTTAAAGATTTGAATTGACGTTAAAAAAGGCTTTCTTTGCTTTTTTTCGTTATTTCGAGTGCAAAAAGACACAACTTTTTTTCTAATACTCTTTCTCTGACTGACTCGAACTGACTTAAAACTTCATTTTTAAAAGAAGCATTCCCGAAAAAAAGGCTATTTGGGGGTCATCAAAGTCGAAATCGAAGGCTCGAAGCAGAACAGACACAAATACACAAAAAAAGAAGGGTGAAAATTTCGCAGCTTTTTTTCTCTTTTTTCAAGTCCCTTCTCAAACGTCATTTACGTCAATTACGTCAGCAACAAAAATAGGGAGAATTCTTTTTTGGCTTAAAAAAACTTTTTTTTTTCAAAGAAGTAAAGTGCTGCTTTTACTTGGCACGAAAAAAGACAGCAAAATTTTCGGGGAATCTCTGTTTTTTTTTAATTTTAAAATACAACTTTTAAGGATATTAAGACAGCAGCTGTTTTTCCGTAACATTTTTAAAACTAAAAAAGTAATTCAAAATCTTTTGCAAATTTATGTTATTTAAAAAAAGTAAAAAATTATGCAGCTTTTGCTGTTGCTCATATCATTTTTTTTTGGACAGCTGACAGAAAATGTCATATGTCTTTGATTTTTTTTGCTGTTTTAACAACATCTTTTTTGTCTGCTTCAATTTTAATAACTTATTTTTGCAAAAAAATAAAAGTAATTTTATTTGCTTCAATTTTCAAAAAGCAAAAAATGACTGTGTTTTGTCTTAGCACGAAAGTTTTAGCACAGATTTTCGTGTCGGGGGTGTTTGTTTGACTGACAAAAAACATATGAAAACAATCAAGCATTTTTTTGAGAGAGATTTTCTCTCATACAAAATTATTTAATAAAAAAAATTGCAATGTTTGTGGAGGTTGAATGTTGAATAAACATTTTTTTGAAAAAAAAGCAAGCAAAATGGCGGAAAGTGATGGAATAATAATCATCTCCCACGCTTGCATGCTTTGCTTCTTCTTTTATGTTAACAAACAAGCAAGCATTGGAATTGAATTGAAAAAAGCTTTTGTGATCAAACAAGAGAAAAAAAATGAATATGAAGGGGCAGACATTTTAATGAATTCATATACGTCTATTGTATACATCAGGGATAATTATTATTTCTATGAGAAAATGATTGTTTAAAAAGTTTAATACAACACAGCTGGCTTTGATTTTGATGCATGTTTCCGTGTCTATCAAAGAAAATCGAAGTTCAACAATGAAAACTGGGAACGAACATGTCAAATCAAGAAACCCTCAAAAGCCATTAAAAAGTACCCACAAAAAAATGATAACAAAGTAACAGAATCTTTGACCTATTATTTTTATGTGTGTTTATGTCTAAAAGCTATTAACTTCTCCGAAACGAACAATCACTCAAGATCAAATCCACAAAAAAAGAGTTCAATTCGAGAGCACTTTTTTCTCTTGACACGAAAGACACGCGCTTTCACTTTTTTTACTTTTTCGCGGGTGGGATGAACTCGTTTTTTCTCTCACCTTTTTTAAAATCAAAAAAAGCTGTTAAAAAAGTAATTAATAAAAAACACAGATTTGCTACTTATAAATTTATTATTATATATCCAGTTTTTTTGATGGATTACTGCTAATCCGTCTTTTTATTGCTTTTTTAAAGGGGGAGACCCACTTCATATAAATTTTTTAACAGAGGGAGCAGAGAAAAAGAGACATCTCTGCCAGTCAGAGAAAAGAAAAGAGTGCATCTTTTCTCTTCTTCTTCCCTGATTTTCAGTACCGGTAAACAAAAAAGATTTATATGAAGTGGGTCTCCCCCTTTAACTGTCATCGTGTAATGATCTTCTTTTGTTTTGAAAGTTTTTTAAAAAGTTTTTTTTTATTGGAATTTTTCAAATGTTACACTTTTTTGTGTTTTTATGTCTTTTTTAAAAATGGGGATAAAAAATCTTTTTTTGCTTTCTATCGTTTTTATTAATCAAAAAAAAGTGTTTTTCTTCTTCAAAAAACATAGACAAAAAAAGAGTAGTCTTTGCCCCTGAAGGGACCTGAGAAAAAGGAAAGAAGAAAAATTTCAAGATCAAAAACAGACATCGACAAAATAAACGGATGCCTTTGATCAACGGCGGCGATTTCCTTTTTTTGATGTTTTTGGAGGGGTACAATTTACAAAAGTTTTAACATAAAATTTCGTACAGTTTTCTCACGAATTTTAAAAAAAGATGAAAAGAATTTTTAATTTTTTTCAATAAAAGCAAAAATGTCTGGCCTAAATGGATGGAAGCCTATTGTTTGAGGTGGTCTTAAAGCAATCTAATAAAAAATAATGGGGACATTTTTTTTGAACAACAATGAAATGGAAGAAAGGATATGTGTCATATGTTAGGCATGTGAACCGATAAAAAGAGATAAAAAGCAAAAATAATGAGAAAAGTGTTTCCTGTAATTACTTTCTTTCATTTAATAGATATCCTCTTCTTTGTTATGCCAATAATCTCTCTCGTAATCCCATAATCTCTAAAGATCAATCAGGGGACATATTTTTTTGATTTGATGTAAATAAGTGTATGGGTATGACTAACAAAAACCATATGCTTAGGGACTGGCAGGTGAAAAATAAAAGTTGGAAAAAAATTATTTTATTGTTCGTTCTAGGTACTTTCAGACCTGAATAAGCCGAAAATAAGATCAAAAAAATTATTAAAAATAGTTAAAATGCCGAAAATAACGATTTAAAATTAAAAAACAAAAAAATTTTTCGTCGAAAAAAAAGAAAAAGGAACACATTTCTGTCGTGAAAACTTTCGTGGTGCGTTCATTTTTGTCGAGAGATAAAAGTTTTTGCACTTTTTTTGCAACTTTTTTTTGCAGTTTATGGATAAATTTTAGCTCTGCGATCGCTGTAACTTTGTATCCCCTGCTTTCCCCTGCTTTATATTTTTGCCTAAGATGCAGTTTTTCAAGGGCTATCGAATGGTATTAGTCGCTAAGATTACTTCGGATTACTTCGGGGTCAAATAATTAAAAAACATCTTAAAATGCAAATTTTGGGTATTTTTCCTAGAGAAAACTTTTTCAAAAATAGCATATTCGGAATCAGCGTAAAAAAATACGTCTAGTAGGTTAGATATTTAATTTTTAAAAAAAGTATGCGCAAATTTGATTTTTTGATACTGTAACGAAGAAAAAAAAGGAAAAAGAGAAAAGAAAAGAGTTCCCTGCCGGTCTCTACATATGCTTCTTCTTCTTTTTCTTATTATTCATTTTAGTCTTGGGTTCAATCCTAAATAAATGAATCAAGCTGACTGATTGCCGTTGATGATTTCAATTTGTGGAAGGAATGAATCATTGATAAATTTCTGCTTTTTCTTCCTTGTTTACCGCGCAATATTTTTTTTGCTGGAAAACGATGAAAAGGAAGAAGTTTCAAAAAAGCGTGCTTTGATTCGCTAAAAAAATGACAATAAAAAAAGTTTATCTCTCAAAAGTTTCCTGAACTTTGGCTTTTTTTTGTTGCGTCTTTTTTGCAGGAAAAAAAGAAAACAGGCGACAAATAATGAAATTCTTTTTTTTTGAGGTTTAAAGATTTTGTTGTTGTTGGTGATAAACAAAAAGATTGTAAGCAAAAGTAGTAGTAAATAGTGAACATGTAAAAAAACATATATGTTGCTTGCCTTCTGGAAATGCCAAAAAAAGACAACAAAAACAAAGCTTCCAACGGACGACGTGAAACACAGAGATCACCTTCCTTTTTTTCATGCTACTTATTTCTTCTTTTTTTGGCACAATTGTTAGATTAAAGTGGATTTGTGTGTATTGAAAGGAATGAATACAAAAAAGGACTAGCTCGAAATGCCATGGCATTTTTAGCCTTCTTCATGTGAACGGCATATGCTATTTTTCCTTTTCATCTTTTTCTAGCGATGACTAGTTCTCTCGTTTTAAAATAAAAAATTTGCCCTAAGGGAATCCTCTTTTTCTGGCGTCGTGCCAGGGCACTTTCAGACATTTTTTCCTTCGTTCGTTCCAACTGCTGCTGTTAGAGTTGGCATGCCATTGCTTGCATTTTTAATTTTATTTTTTTATATACATTTTTTTGTCTGAGCTTTTTTCTTTTCGAAGAAGAAATAAATTGTTAGGGCTTTTTTCTATTCTGGTGAAAGTAGAAAAAAAATGGGGGATAAAATTGGCATTTGTGAAACCCGACAAAAGAGAAAATTACAAAAGGGGGAAAAGTTTAAAAAATTAAAAAAACACAGTTTTCAGGGGTAGTTGACAAGGAAAAAATCAGACAGACTGTTTTTTTTAATTCTTTGTTTTTGCATTGAAATTATTTGCTTTTTTGAATTTTCGAAGGAGCAACAAAATGAAAGAAGATGAAAGAAGAAGAAGAAGAAGAAGAAGATGTAAATATCAACAAGTCTGGGGACAGCCAAGGGGGGTCATCAATATTGAAAGTCTCTTCTAAATGACTACTTTTACTTTTTGATGCTTCTTCTTTTTCTTTAAAATGGCTTCCTGGAAGGAAATTTTATTAGGAAAAAACGTGAAATTTTGGAAGCCAAAAAATATGTCTCATTTGAAAGTCTTCAAATAAAAAGTTATGCATAAAAAAGTGTATTATTATTTATTACAAGAAGCAGAAAAGTTGTTTTTAGAATTACTCAAAATGTTATTTCTAAAAATGGCTAATTTCAACTTTTTATTCGTTTCTGGGAACTCTTTTTCCTTCTTTTTCTGAAATGACTCAGGCATTCACGCGAGTTAAAAGAATTTTTCTTTTTTCTTGTTAAAGCATTATATGTAATTATTATTCATTCACTCATTCAAATATGTATGTACTACTACATCATATCATTAAATTGGCAAATTTGAGAAAAAAGGAAAGAAATAAAAAATGCTTAACAAGGAACTTCCGTAATTTTTAAGGCTCTTTTTTTCTCTTTTCCTGTTAGTCATAAAAAATGAACGTTCAAAGACTTTTTTAACTTATATCAGCTGCTGCCTAGCTTGTTTTTATGTACTCTTTTTGGCACTACATTTCTTTCCTTCTTCTCTTTCTACCCCGCTAACTCACTTGCTTCGAATGGCACAACACACAAATTATACTATATGTTATTTCTTTGTTGTTTTTCACTTCCTTTTTCTTTGAACTTGTTCCTTATTTCTTCAAATTAATTGACATATAAAAAAACAAATTTTTTTTCAACTTCCTTCAACACATCAGCATCACCAAAAGCATGACAACGAAAAAAAACAAATTCCAAAAAAGATCTACCCTAATTTTTTTTCCAAAAAAACACATTTTTTGTGGGTTTAAAAAATCAAAAAAACTTGCAAAAAAATGTCAAAAAAAACGATTCAAAACGTTATGGAATGCGGTAGTTGAAAAGTTGCTGGGTGATAAACATAAATTTGAAGAAGAAAAAAGACAGAAACTAAAATTTAAAAAAGAGAGAAGATTGGATTTTGTGAACACACCAAACTTTTTTTTTGCTTTCTTATCAGTGATTTCAGTCAGTCGCCGGAAATATAAAAAAATATATATCTCTTCTTAAAAAAATAGAACGGAAAAATATTTTTAAAAAAAGGAAGCAATTTTTAAATTGATTAATGTACTGATTTTTTGCAGCATTTTTTTAAAATCAAAGTTTAGCAAAAAAAGAAAAGTAATAAATTTTGTCACTTTTTTTATTGTTGAGTGTTTTTTGAACAAAAATTTTTGATTTTCTATGCAAAGTTTCTCTTTAGTGTAAAAAAAAACTGATGCTTGATCAACTATCAAAAGCAGGGAGAAAAACTTGATATTTGCAGGTTCATTGGTGGTCTTGTGACGCTTTTCTGAATTTCTGTTTTTGCGTTCGTTGCACTTTGACAAAGTTCACACAAAATGAATGAATTGAAATTAAAGGTTTTTAGGGATAAATACTTTGTAGTGGTATTTAAAGCAACTGTACTCTTTCCAATGATCTACTTATTATCTTTATATTTAAACAAAAAATAAACTACAACCAAAGCAAGCAAAAGTTCATTACAGTACACAGCTGTTTTTTTCTAAGATTTCCGTTTCAAACTATACAACTTTCTTTTTTCTGGATAAAAAAGTTCATTTTATTCGCAGAAAAATACACTATAAAAAAGCACAATTCTATAATTATAAAAAATTCTTTGATTAAATTTTTAATGTCTTTTTTAGTTTTTTTATTGTTGTCTAAAAAATTTTCCCATAAAAAAGAGCTAAAAAATAATAAAAAAGGCAAACTGCATACAAAAAAATTAAACTACAAAAGAAAAAAGTTTGTACAGTTTTTGCTTTTTTTTGAATTTTGAAATTAGCACTATTTTGGAATATTACAGTAATCTGAAATCATAAAACTTCGGCTTTTCATTTACAGTGACCCAATACAACTAGTAATATTTTGTCAAATTCTACAGTATACCTTATTGGAATGTTGCCTACTATATACTACTATATTACTATATTACTAAAATATTACTTTTTTTATTGTTTACCTAAGAAACAAAGGTTATTTTCAGAAAGAAAGAAAGAAACGGAACCATTTTTTTGTTTGAACACCCAAAAAAATACTGTTATACTTTTTTATAAACCAGTTTTGTATATTTATAAATTACTTTGATTTTTGTCCTTTTAAAAATAATAACAAAGTGTTCTGATTGTTTACTTCTTTTTTTGTTGTGGAATGTGTAGTGTTTCTTAAAAAAATCCAAACTTTTATTATTATTTTTAAATACTGTAAAATTATTATTTTCATATTTTAGGCCAAACTACAGTAATCACAAAACCCTATCTTTTTGTGTCCTTTAAAAACCCATTTTTAAAAGTACAAATTTTTCTATTTTAAAAGAAAGACAAAAGCAATATAATTTTCTCACATATGTCTTTTCATGTGTTTTTTTATTATCAACTTTTTTTTGATGTTCAACAAAAAAACTATTTCTTTTTTTAAACTTTTTCTATCAAAAAAAACATGACAGATTTTTGAAAGAAAGAAAAAAAAGGCAATCGCGCAGTCGCAGCTGGCATCAACGAAGGCGATGGCGGTGGTAGGTTTTTTTTTCGCGCAACCTGGCACCACTCGGAACCGAGTACATGCAGGCACTTTTTTTCATCTTTCTTTCTTTTTTTCTTGCGCAACTTTAAAAAAAATAAAGGAACGAATTGGCCCATTGAGATTTTTTAGGAGAGAAAAAAAAGAGGCGCGAAAATTTGCACATTTATTTTTTTTTGCAGGAAAAGGGATCGGAATTGAAAGAAAATGACAGAATCCAGACAGAAAAAAAGAAAGACAGAAAAAAAAGAGGGAAAAAGGGAAATGGCGATGAGCCAGGCACAAAAAAAAAGATCAAAGACTTGATTCTCTCTTGGATCCAGTTTCGAAAAAGCGAAGAAGAAAGAAAAAAAGAATGTTTATAAAAAGTGTCAGACGAACTCGAAAAAAACTCTTCTTTTTTGACGTTCGTTGTCTGGGGTTGTTGAAATAGCAGAAAAAAATTGAACAAAAAAAAGTTCAGTGGTCAACTTTTTTTAAATACAGTAATTTTAGGGACATCAAGATTTATTTTTAAAGGATTGTGAAAATTCTATAGTTACTGTAACGAAATTATAATTTATTTGAATACGATGTTATCGCCTACAGTAATTCTCAAATGTTTTTTGCTAGGAGTTAAAAAATTTAAATAGTGCTATTAATGATTAAAAAATTTTTGCTACCGTAATTTTCTTGAACTTTTTTTAAAAATTATTTGAAAAAGTAACATTTTTGATTAATTTGCTTTTTTTCGATCAAAAACTTGCAACATTTTTGAAAACATTTGTCATTTTTGTCTTTGAAGCAATTTGTATCAATCATTCTTCACTCTTTTTTAAAAGCTAACAAATGTCCTTTCTTCTTTCCTTTGCTTTTTTGGGAATGCATTAGATAATAAAAAAAGACCCGCGCAATATTGTCTTTGTTTTTTTATTCCTTTCTATTTGTTTAAACATAAAAGGCAATTATTCATTCAACATTTTTTGGAATAGTAACAATTTATCTATCGCCAAAGACAAGATTCATTTTGTTTTGTTTTTTCAAATGGACCCGACTTGCGCATCATCTTTTCCTTCCTTCCTTCTTTTTTCATGCCAAAGAATGAAGGAATGAAGGAAAAAAGGTCGTACCGTGGCGCGGCTTTGTACCGATAGAAAGACAGAAGTAGGAAGGAAGAGAAGGCAGTAGCCAGTTAGGCTGCATTCCAATACAACTTTTTTGAAGAAGAAAAAAAACAATCATCATCAAATTTTTGTTAGACGACGAATAAAAAAACGTCTGTTCAAATAGTCATCAACATTGAGAGAAAGAAAAGAAAAAAGTTAATTTGAGGGGGTTGACAAAAAAATTAATTCATCGAACAACAATAATAAAAATATATATAATTTTTAAAAATAGCAAAAGCAATGAATGATTGACACAAAAATTCCATCGTTTTTCGAATTTTTGGAATTAAACTAGTTTAAAACAAGATTTGTCGCGTGCTTCTTGAGGAAAAAAAGCAAAGGAGATAAAAAGCACGCGTCGCAATTTTTTTGTTTGCGCGAAAAAGAATCTTTTTTTTCTAAAAGTAGTAACTCTTCGTCGCTGTTGCTTCTGCTTTTGGCTGCTCCAAATTCTTTAAATTCCATTCCAAAAATGTACTTGCTTTATTTTTTGAAATTTTAATTAAAGCTAATATTTACTTTTGTTTGAAAAAAGAGGGACTACAGTATATATTAAAATATCCTGGCACGAAAATGTTTCAAAACATTTTCGTGCCAAAACCTTCTTACAAAAATTACAGTAGCAAAAATGAATCAGAATTACTGATTTAAAAGCTTACGCTTTTTTAAACCAAATAAAAAAGTAGAGAGAAAAAAAAGAAACAGGTATATTCAACAGTAGAAAAATTTGCATAAATATAATACTCATTTTTGACTAATCGTCGGAGGTTTTATGTGGCTCATTTAATCCTTTCTCTTTCTTTCTATTTACTGCTCTTGCTTTCTTTTTCTTTCATTTTTATGATGTGTTTCATTTTGTGTTTTTAGTATTTATTATATTTGTTATATATTTGGCCGAACGAACTGACTGAATGGGAAAAAGGGATGAGATGATGATGATGATCGGGAATGAGAGGGAATGGTACAGTTTTAGGTCAAATATTAAAAAAAAGATTCTTTTTTAAAAGTGACCCACGCGCAAGCAAGCAAACGAGAACCAGTCAGTTTTGAGCGCGAGCGAGAGATCGGCGGCGTTGTGCTAGGAACGAAGAAGGAAAAGAAAAAAGCGAACGGAAACCCTTTGACCTCGATCAGCTGCGAAAAGAAAGAAAGAAAAAATTCATTGAAATCTTGGCGCCGTGCCAGGCACTTCTTCTCTTTCTTCGTTCTCTTTCGAAACCCATCAAACCTCTCTCTCATTCCTTTTCCATTACTAAAATGATTGTTTTTTTATACTATTATTTTTTTATATGTTTCTAATTCGGTATATATCTATTGGAAATGACCCAAGAAAGAGAAGAAGAAAAAAAAAAGAACGGGAGGAAAAAAATGGGCGCGAATTCTTTGCGCCAGCCGGTAGCAGGAACGAAGACGACGAACCGGAGGTCGAGTCATTTCTTTTCAATTCTCTTTTTTTTGCTGCAAAAAACCCTTCTTTTTGGCGGGCTGCCCAAGAATTGAGGGAGACTTTAATAATAAAAAAAATACGAAATATAAAAATTGTCTGAATTTTTTTGAGGGAGACTTTTTTATTAAAAAAGAATGCGGATTTTGTGTTTTAAAGTTGTCTAATCTTCATTTTTTTGATGACGTCTTTCGTCAAAATTTGTTGGAAACAAAAAACGTTAAAAAACCAAACAAAATAAATAATTTTTGGCCATCAAAAAAAATTTGTTTCAAAGGTTTCAAAAATCGGACAAAACAAAATAAACAATTTTTGGCTGCTGCTTTTTTGATTATCAAAAAATGATTTTTGTTTCCTCTTTTCAAAAAAAATGTGTGTTTTTTAATTATAATTATTATTGTTTTCACATTTTTTATACAAACAATTAATTTTTGTTGAAATTTTAATCAAACAAAAACAATTAAAAATATGAAATTTTTTAATTAATTGGTTTTTTGAACTCTGTTAAATTTAAGAAAAAAGGGAACACATTTGGCAAAAACATTTAATCACAAAAGAAACATAAAATTTAAGAATTGGTTAAAAGTTCTTCCTTAAATTCTTTTAAAAAGTAATACATTCAAACGATTATTAGTAAAAACAGAGTACAAATTTAAACAACATGGATAGAAAAAATAAAGTACAAGATTTTAAAGAGTTTGTAGTTTTTAATAAAATTTTAAAAAGTAAAGGGAACGTTAAAAGTAATTTTTAACAACAATTTTAAATGAAACTACAGTAACCATTCAAATTAGAGTTTTTTTCAAATATTATTATTATATACAGTAATTTTGAGTTTTTCAATATTTATTGTTTACGTTAATTTTAGTCCCAATTTACAGTAATCTGTTCATTAAACTTTCTTAAATTGAATCAAAAAAGTGTTACATTGTGTAACGTTTTCTACTGTAGTTTTTGTGGTTACAAAATGCACTTTTTAAAAAACAACTTTTTATTATTTCCGTATTTTTAGCTGTTTTTTGGGTTCCAGATACTTCTGAATAATTATATCCTACAAATATGTCCAATAATAATAATAAAAAGAACATTCCAGAAGCACAAAATACAACATTCTTTTATTATTATTGCCTTTATCACGAGTTTTTTAAAGTTTAATTGTCTTTCAAATAATTCTCTTTTGTATTTCTGAACCATAAACTTTTTTTTATCAAAATTGTAATCATTTTTTGTGTTCGCATTTTTTTGCAATTCAATTCATTGTTTTTGTGTACGTGAAATATCAAATAACAAATTTTTTGATATTGCTTGAACGCCAAATTCTTTTCATTCATTTATTTTTTAAAACATTTGATTCAACAAATTAATTTTCGCTCCTGGCAAGCAAGCAAAAAAAGAAGACAGCGAACGTTCCAATTATTTTTGATTCATTAATTAATGAAAAAAGTGTTTTTTGAAGTTTTTAAAATTTGTAAAGTTTCGAGCACTTTTTGAACACATTTGAACACACACATAAATACATTCATTCAATGGAATGCAACAAAAAAAAGAAAAGTGAGGAGAAAAAATTTGTGATAAAAAATAACATCATACGTTTTTTTGTATGAGAAACATTTTTTTAAATAAACTTTGAGCAGAAAAAAAGTTTATGTTTGAGTCACCCCACCACAATCATTTTCTTTCTTTTGATGTTGATCACAACCTCCGATTTTTCTTCAACCAAAACCACACAAAAACACCTAATCATAAAAATCATCATCATTCTCATCGCGGGCGTCATTGACATCATCAAAGTCGTCGTCCTCGTAATTTTTTTAGTTTTTTGAGGTGGTTTTTTTGCTCGACAAAGAAAAGACCCGAAAAACCACGTGAAAATTGTAAATTTATATATTTTTTGATTTAAAAGAAGCAAAAAAACGCAAATGAATGAAAGCAGCAAAAAAAACGATTGTGTCCAAAAAATCTTTTTCGATTTTTTTTCGTGACTGACATAAAAAATTTGTTACTATTTTTTGACGCACAAAAAAACGTAATAACTTTAATTTTTTACAAAAAAGCAATTTTGTGGGGGATTATCTACTTAGAAAAAAATTTATGCCTAGTGATCAGATTGGGCTTCCTGGACTAGATAGAGCTTTGCTTCCAAGAAGTTTTATATCCCAAAAATTTAGTAGGTTCCGAAAATCCACTTTTTGGGAAGCTTGGAGTAACGGGTTCCGGGTTATTGGGGTAAAGAGTTTTGAAAAACCCGGACTTTGCCATTTTTTTGACTTTTCAAATTTTTTCAATGTTTTTTTTGACCGTGTTAATGATAAGATATCAAAATGAAATAAAGGAATAAAATGTAGCATTTTACTTTC
>JAMRXY010000169.1:0-43679 GCA_024447195.1 Panagrolaimus sp. LJ2414 | reverse complement strand
CACTTGCGGCAGCTGCAGCAGCACTTGCATTTACGGCATTTAGCTGTTGTTGGAAGTTTAAGGCATCCAAATGGGATCCAAGAAGATTATTACTTCCAGGTCCTTGACTTGGTCCTCGATCACTTGTACTGTTGCTGCTGTGTTCTCTTCGAGATGCATGGGAGGGTTGACTTCTGGGTGATGGATTTGTTGGTTGTCCATGGGCTTCAGCTTCAGCTCGAGCTTTCATAGCATGCGATTTCATGTGGGCATTCAAAGATTTAACTTTTTCGAACCGCTTATCACAAAGTCGACAATGGAAATATCCATCTGCAGATGGTTGGGCGCCTTTCTTTGATGCTGTAACTCGGTGAATCTGAAATAGCATTTGATTAGTAAAAGATCCTTAAATGCCAACAAATGTAATGACAATATGCAAATTTTGAATTTTTTTGAAAATTTGCATATTCCACCAAGATATTTAAACTTACATTTGCAATTTTAGCTTGAAGAATATCTGGATTAAATCCGGATGGAATTCTTTCAGTTGGGAAGATTTCATTATTTCCAACTGACGGCGGTTGTGAATATGATTGTCCGGTGCCAGCTGAATTCCCAACCGATGATGGACTTGCTGATGGAAAGACTCCATTTTCACCATGCAACCAAGGATAAAGGGAGATGCCATTGAGGGCGGCGGCAGCAGCTGCAGGATTTAACAATCCAGATAGATCAGGTTTTTCAGGTTCTGCAAATTTCACAGCTGAAATCTTTCTTTCACTTGGAGATGGACTAGATTCATGTAATCTTGGCATTTTAGCAGGTCGAACATCATCTGGTGATCGATCAGATGCATACATTGGGGTGCCGATATCCGTGTCACTTTCAGATTCTGGTTCATCTTCGGTACTTTCTTCCATTGGATGATCCGCGAATGGTGTGACCTTTGATACCGAAGGATAATCAATTTGTTGTTCAAGCAAATGTCTTTTTCTTCGAAGGTTTCGTAATTTTCGATAATCATCTGGGCATGTCTTCTTCCACATATAATAAAATTCAATGCATTCTTTCACTGTTCGATTTCCAAGTTCAACAGAAACTTGATGAAAATCTTTTTCACTTTTATAAATTGCATCTTGGAAAGATTGAATGTCATCAGGAGTCCAATTTTCAACATGTGAATATCGATAATTATAAATTATAGGATATATCTCCCAGTCAAGGGTATCTGATCGAAGAAGATCCATAACAGATGCTTGAATATTTCCTTTATTCTCCATTAAAATGTGTAGAGCGAGTTCTTTGTTATGCCCAATTTTTGGAACTGCAGCACTACAGGCAAGGGCTTCATATGCCGCAACTATAAAAGAGACATTCAATGAAATTGATAATGAATAATGATAAAAAAGATGTGTACTGTAGACACACATTGGAAAAGATAAACACGGAAGTATTTTTTTGCATGGAATTTTGTTTACATTTTTTTGAAATGATAGTAACGCAAAAAATGACTAAAATATGTTACTATCAAGTGATAGTAATGTTACTATCGTTCTACAGTAACACAAAATGTGACAAAATTGTAATAAATGTTACTATCACGTTTTTCCAAAAAATACTGTGTTTATTTTAACAAATTTGAATAATTCCTTACCAGTTTGTTCATCAAGATGTTCAATGACATTACAATCAAAAACACATTCATCTCGATCAGCGATAGCTTCCCTCTCATGTGGCATAATCTCTCGATCAGCCCATTTTTTGACACGTGCTTGAAATTGTTTTCCAAGATTAATATGTGGAGTTATATCACTTTCACATGGAGTATAATCATAATATGCTTCAGATAAAGTTGAAATCTTTCGATTTATTATTGGTTCATCCATTGAAACAGAAGACATTTTTCGAATTACATCATCATTATTATTCGAGGTTGAGGCAAGAATTGAACATTTTCGGGGTTGACTGTATCGAGCTTGTAAAGCTTCAATTGATTTTCCAGACATTGAAGATTCAGCTGATTCTTTTCGCAAGGCTTCAAGTTCAGCAACAAAACCAGTCTGAAAAATTTGAAGATTGTTTAAAACATTTTCAAGTACAGTAATGAAAAAAAGTAAATTTGTTTCAAAAAATGTTACTGTATATTGAGAGTAACTTTATTGTCAATTGATAGTTACTCTAAAATTGCAAAAAGTAATAAAACAATGTTACTATCATATGAGAATAACGTTACTATCAAATGAAAGGAACTCCAAAAAATAATGAAATGCAATAAATTTTTATTACTGTAAAAAAACAAGGAAGTGTGCAGCAAAACACAAAGTCTGCAATTCTATTATTCTTCTTCTCTTTTTTTGTTGTTTTTGTCTAGTTTTAACCTGTTCTTCTTCCATTCTATTTTTTTTTCAAAACTGTAATCTATTCTCTTTTTCTCTTTTATTGTTTTCAATAAGGTCAAAGAATAAATGCGTGATATTGCCTACTGCTGCTGACTGACAAAAAAGTTGTTATTGCAACAGTTCGTTTCTCCAAAAATGTAAGTAAAAAGTTTTTGAAAAATGAAAAACACAAAAAAGGGGGATCGTATTCGTTCCCTGCGTGGCAGGAGCACAGAAAACAATTGCGTCGAGAAACATTTTATATTTCGAAAACAAGCTCATTAAATTTTTTTTGTGAATTGAAAAATGTGATAAACTTTGCAATCAAAAATACACAGAAGTTTTTTTCCTTTTTTCAAATGGATTTTGAAAGGCTTTTTTTGAATGCAGTGTTCATCTTTTTTATTGTTTTAAATTTTTGCAATAACAAAATTAATCGCTTTTTGATTTGCTTTTGTTTCACCATCACCCAAAAAAGTCTGGGAGAGGAAGGAAGGAAAAAACAGAACACGGAAGTAACAAATTTGCAATGATTTGTTTTTTATTTCTGTCGCTCCTAACATGGCTTGAATCAACAAACAGAAATCTAACATTGTTTGTTTGCAGAAAAATCTCTTGATAGAAATGATAGCATTGTTACTCTTGTTCTATAGTAACATAAACATTGAATAAGGATGCAAAAATGTGTTACTATCAAGTGATAGTAATATTACTATCATTCTACAGTAACACAAAAGTTGAAAACTTGTGAAAAATGAGTTACTATCATATGTCAACAACGTTGCTCTCAATGTACAGTAACACAAAGTTACTATATTTTTTACAGTAATTTTTTAATAATTTTAAAAATTATTCCTACCGAAGTAGTCTCTTGTCCACTGAGGAAAAGGCCATTCTTTCGTTGAGGGCGATTTGCACGATTATCAATTGGTGGTCGAATAAATGGTGGAGGGGCATTCTTCTTTGATAAATTATTATTTGATTTTTCATCTGATAGTGAGCCTTCTGGCGTTAAAGGAGATGGTCCTTGATCCATATCATCTGCAATTCCACTATCTTGCCCTGAGGCAGATGGAATATCTTCTTCCATTATTACATCAGTTGCCATATCAAAAATTGTTGAACGTTTACGAAATTCAGCTAAAATATGAAAAAACTTAATTGGATATAAAAATAAATAAATAGTGCAAATTTGGGCGGAATAAAATATTTTTGGGGAAACAGAGATTAAATTATGTATATCAAAAACGTCACTTTTTGTTTTTAGAAAAAAGTTGCGCGTTTAAAACAAAATCGTAAAAATTGCATATATTTTTTTTTAAAAAAAAAGTATCAAAAAATAGAACACTAAACAATTTTGAAAAGAGACAAATTCAAGTGTGATTGTACTGTACACAAAATACAAATAATTGTTCAGGCAAAGATCTCTACGTCAAAAAGACTATCCACAAAAAAACCTTGTCTAAGTAGCAACCGATAAAAGTTTAAAATTAGCAATGAACAAAGACTATTTTTATTTTAGTTTTTTGAAACATTTTTTATCTTTCCAAAACTTTTTTGAATCCCATAAATGGCACAACTGAGAACGACAGAGACAAAAAAAAAGATGTCACGTGCAATCACCGAAATATTTCTACACCTCCTCATTCGAAAAGTTTTGCTTTCAAAACCTTTGAAAATCATTGAAAAACACACATATTTGAGGCAAAAAACTGTTATATTTCCTTTTTTTGATGACACTATCAAAAAGATGAGAAACGAACGAATGAAATGGAAATGAAAAGTTGGTGATAGAGAAGAGAAGGGGATTGATAACAGTGAATGACCAAATATGCCAAATAAAATCAATCAATTGTGTAAAACTGCGAATGTGCAAAAATAAAACTTATTTTTCATCTTTTTTTTAAACTATTAAAACCAAAAAGTTTGATATAAATATTTTTTATGGGTAGACAAATAAGTTTTTGAAAAATAGAAAAAAAGATAATCAATCGTGATTTTGTTCAATATTATTTTTTTGTCAACACCATCATCAAATGGAATCGACATTCGCAAATTTGGCAATGTTTTTTACGTGTGTGTTTGGGTCTTTGATAAAAGTGATAGAACGATGGAAAACTGAAGGAAGGAAAACTGGTCGAAGATGGAAGAAGGAAGGAAAGAAAGAAAAAAAAGTTAAAGAAAAATAAAGTGATAGAAAAGGAAGAGAGAGACGGTAATCTCTCTCTTCTTTTTTCCTTTCCGCGTGGTTTTTGCAAAGAAATAAATCGTCGCAGCAGCAGCAAGAATAATATTGCTGCTGCTGCTGCTCGAACACGGACGGCCCGATCTTTAACAACGTGAAAAAAGAAGGGAGATGCAAAATTTGAACGAGAAAAACAAGAGTCTTGTTTCTCTATCTCTATCTTTTTTCTTATCGTTCTTCTTTTTCTTCGTCATCTTTTTCTATTGTCACTTCCCCCCACCACACCGCTTCTACCCATCTATCTACCAACATCGTTGGTGAAGGAAGGTCCTATCCCCATCCCCAGTCAGTCAGTCAACGAAAAGGAAGAACCCAAAAAATCAAAGGCAGCAACAAAAAATACGTGTAAGTTTTTTCTCTCTCTCTTTAAAATATCATTTATAACCCAACTTGTTGCTGTTGCTGCTGCCACTCTCTTTCACTCTCTCACTTTTTTTCAACAACAACAACTTCCAAAATGTTGAAAAAAAACTTCCAAATTGCAGCAGCAACATCAAAAAAGCAAATGACTGAGTTTTTTTTGCTGGCGTCGACGTCGACGTTCCTTGCTGTTGTTCTTGTTGTTGAACATGGGACTTCTGACTAACAAGGAATTGAAAAAAAATACTCCCTTTTTTCGGCTCAAAAACAGAGATAATAAAAAAAGTTGTTGTTTTTGAAAAAAATTTCATTGCAACTTAGGAAGCTTGATTTTTTATCTGTCTTGTCTGCCTTTTTTTAGTCCCTAAGTTCCGTGTGTTGTTGCTGCTGCAGGCAGCAGCAGCAGATGAGGCGAAGAGGTTAAACGTGTTTTTTTGCACTCAAAAATAAATAATATTGTGGAAACAGAAGCAAGCGGCAACGAAAACAGAGAAAAAATACATTTTCAACAAAAAAATAAAAAAGAAATAAAAAAATGATGAGGTAAAAAACGAAAAAGTGAACTTTGAATTAAAAAAATTTAAAGATCTGCAAAAAAAAAGTGGAACCTATTTTTTTGCTTGCTTGCTGCAACATCAAAAATAAATGGCACATTTTGGAAGAAGAAAGAAGGAAGAAAAAGTGAAAGTAAAAGTTTAAGGAGAACTTTAATGACCAAGATTGTTATCAAAAGAATAAAAAAGTACGGAAAAACATTTGTACAAAATTGAGCAAAAGAAATTTAATGCATAAGGAAAAAGTGGTAGTAGCCGATAGGGGGTTTTTATTACTTTTTTGGATTTTTGGACTGACTATTGAAAATCAAAAGATCGGGTCGTACTATGCTCTGCTATACTATATAAGGGTTAAAAAATTTGCATATTTCTATTTTGGTTGTTATAGTAGCAGGATACAGTAATCCAAAAACATATAAAAGTCATAAAATTATGTTACTATCACTTTTTTGACACTTACTATCCTCCAACGATCTGATCCAAAGAAAACTTTCTTTAACAACCTTTTTTAAAAAAGATCCTTTTCCATCACCTAACAGAAGCAGAAACAACAACTCCAACTTCTCTCTCCCTATTTTTTTCTCCTACAAAATACGACTCTAAAATGACAGCATGAATATGTTTTTCAAAGTTTTTGCAGCCCAATTTAAATGCAAAAAAAAACCAAAAAAATTTTTAAAAGGGCAACAATTATACATTTTTTTCTTTTTTCTGATTGATTCATAAAGTTTACAGACACCCTTTTTCCCCCTTCTGTTTTTTTTTGCAATTTCTGTTGCTGTTATTGCTTATTGCAAAATGTGGAGATGTTGGAGTTGCTGGAATTGTTGATGCTGATGTTGGCGGCAGCAGCAGCAGCAGCGGCAGTCATGATATTCACAATTTTTTTAAATACCAAAAAAGGCAAGTAAGCAAGCAGCAAAATCAAAGTTTTCTTATTTCTTTTTTTTAAGGTTAAACAGAAAGAACAAAAAAACGTGATTAAAAAGAAATCAAAAATAGAGAGAAAAATAAAAATTTTGTGTATGAAAATATCTATGAAAATGAACGTAATTGAAGAAAAATGAAAAATTGACAGACATGAATTTTTCTTTTTTATTCAAAGAAGAAGAATGCTTTTTATTTTTTTCTAAGATCAACCATAAAAGGTGATGATGATATAAATCATTGTTCAAAAGCAGCAAAATATTTTTGTCGTTTTGGAAAAAAGCAACACACAAAACATGTGATGATAATAATAACCTATTTTAGAAAAAAAGAAACCTGAAGGCAAGAGAGCAATAAAAAATTATTATGTAAGCATGTACCCAGAGGGGATAAGAAATAAAAAATAAAATAAATGGAATGGAAAGAAAAAAGAAAAAAGAAAAGTCATGTTTGCGCAGTCAGCATCAAAAGCAACAGCAGCAGCATTGGCACTTTTTTTGCTGCTGCTGCCGCCTATGAGTCATAACACAACACGAATAAAAAAGAATGCCGTGGCATAAAAATTGAAGAAAAGGTGAAAAAAAAGTGAACAGTCACTTATATATTTTTCTAAATTCAAATTAGAAGTGGTAAATTTCGAGAACTATTATTAACTAGCAATTTTCTAGTATTCAAAAATTACTTCCTCAAAAAATCTTAGAAATGTTCTACCACGAAAACGAAATTAATATTAATAATAATTGATAGTTAGGAATGTCTAGGGTACTGTAACAAAATTGAGTTTTCTAAAAATTCCTTCTAGGCATGCCACATAATAAGTAAATTACAGTAATCTTATCATTGTTTGATTTTCCCCATGAGACCTAGACTACCGTATAACCTCAATTAAATAAAAATAGATGTCAGCTGTAGCAGCATCAGCAGCAAAAAAAAGTCGCGACAACCCGGAAGAATTACATTTTGTACCTAATCTTCATGCCTTTTTACTTTGCACCGAAAAAACAACTTTTTTTCCAACAGAAAAAAAACCTATGTTCTGTTCTTTGTTATAAGGGTTTTTGCTGATGCTGCTGTTGTTACTTTTGCTGCTGATGCAGTTGCTGGAAAAGAAAAAGTGAAACAAAAACAACAACTTCTTCTTCCCTTTTTTCTTGATGGTTTAACATGGAAAATCTTAAAATTTAGTTAAAGAAAAGCGATGGCAAAAAAAGGAAGTTAAAACAAAAGAAGACAATTGTATCTTTTTAAATCTTATTTTGCTTTTTTTTTCTTGTGTTGAGTTTTAACACATACAAAAAAATGTATAAAACAAAACGAACACCATATATACATTTTTTGCTGCTGCTGGTATTCCAAAATCATCGTCAGCCAGTCAGCATGCCTAAGGGGGGATGGCTGCTGTATTTTGCTGGCTGCTTTTTTTTTTCAAGTTGAATAGACACGGAAGAAGAAAAAAACATTGAAGAAGGAAAAAAATAGAAGCGACAATGACAAAAAAATAGGAAAACCAAAGCACAAAATTAGGAAATGTTGTTTTTCCTCTCCCTTTTTTGGTAGGGGGGGATTTTAGCGTGCAAAAAAAATTTGCTGGTGCAAGTTTTTTTTTGTTTTCGTGTTAACGGTTCCTTTCTTTTCTTTCTTTGTACATTTTTATTTTATTTTTGCCAGAAAAAAATTTTTGTTGTTGTTGAACGACATTCCGTTTTTGCACTCAAATAAACATATAAGTGATAAATGGTTGGAACATAGCCCAAGCTTCAACTTCTTCAGCGTCAAGCCTGCAGGCGAATAAATTTTTCACGTCTTTTTTTGTCTTCCTTCTATTTTTCAAGACAGAGAAAAAGAAGAAGGCGAGACAAGGACAAGAAAGAAGAAAAAATGTCGAAAACAACAACTTGCCCTGGAGGAAAAGAAAGAAAAAACATGCCAGTCAAAGTCGAATTTGAGCAAGCAAGAAAAAAAACGAAGAAACGTCGATTGCATTTTATTTTTTGCAAAAAGAAGCAGCCATTTTTGCAAAAAATTGAAGAAAGTGTTTTTTTCAAGGAAAAAGAAGAAAGAAAAAATGCTTTAGGGCTCATTTTTTCTACAGTGATAAAAAAGAAAGAATTTTTGTTTTCCCTCAAAATACTAAAAAGAATGCTTCTGCAGCAGAAGCAGCAGCCTTCTGAAAATAGTAACAAATATGGCAGCAAAAAATATGAAAGAAACAGACGCGCAAAAAATTAAGAGGCAAAAAAAGTAATCAAAAAGAACGTTCATGAACGTAAATAATGTTTTGCCTTTTTTGGAAGGAAGGAAGGCGGAGATGAAACTAATTTAAAGTCTGCTATTTTGATTGGTTTTTCTGCAAAAAAACATAAAAAACTGACATAAATATTTTTCTTATTAAGTTAGACCAAGCAATTTTAAAACAAGACATGGTAATATGCAAATTTGCATATCAACATACTGTATAAAAGTAATGACTTTAATCTTGTGTGAAATATTGAACAAATCTTAGTCAATTTATTTTTCTTACTAATATATTGTTCAATTTAGGTAAAACTAATTACAACACGTAAATAAATTACGTCAATTATTATGTGTTAAATAATTATTCGATTAATTTTAATAATCATCATCTTTATAATAAGGAAGTATGGTGGGGGTACAATAATTTTGAAGTCATTAAAAAGAACTAAACCTTTAATAAACGGATTGTTTAAAATCATATTTTTTAGTAGTATTGTATTTCAAAATCCCCTACAAAAAACACTCTTACAAACAAAGGAGGGACATGATCCGGGAAGTGTCAAATGTCAGAAGCGGAAATTAAGATTCTATAAAGAATGTAATTCTCTGCAAAAGTGAAAATACAAAAACGATGGAATAGCTCTGATATGGCAAAGATTATTACAACTATAGTAGCTACTTAATATTATACAAATATGGCCATTTGCAATAGAGAAATTTTCTATTAGAGATTTTCAAAAGTAAATTTTAACCCCTGCAGGCAGGTCACCTTCCCCAAGAGGACTAAAAAGTGTGACATTAAAAATGAGGGAACTGTATTTCTATTTTTTCCTCCCTTTGCAACATCAAAAAAATAACAAGTTTCATGATAAAAAGATGGAAAAAAGATTCAAAGACAGAAAATAAAGGGTTGAACTGTTGCACTTTGCTCATTTCACCCCTTAAACATATTTTTATTGAACACAAAGGTTGCAAAACTAAAAAAAGACAAAAGTTGCAAAGAATCATATTATTTTAGTTGCAGCAGCACAGCAGAAAAATAATAGGGGAAAAAACTTTTTTTTTGTGTTGATGACTACGGCCAACGATTACAATCAAACAAATGAATTCGAGAAGAGAAAGAAAAAGAGAGAGAAGCCTAAAAAAACTGTTAAAAGTGCAATCAAGTTTTTCTATCTTTTTTTCGTTGTTCGGGTTATTGGTAAAAAAATTAAATGCGGAACAAATATATCACTTTTTAAATAATTTTTTAAAAAATTCTATAAAAAACCTTTTCATTTTTTGGATGGGAATTAAATAGATGGAATTATGGTGATTGCAGAGATTTGAGCAATTTCACCAGATTTTAATCAGGTTGGAAACAAACGAAAAAATGTCGTTAAAAGTGCAAAAAAAGTATTAGAAATTTAATATACATACTAAAATCTATAATATACATATTTAGTCAACGTATATTATTATACTCTGTATTCCGTAATTTTTGCACATGAATATGTATACTTAAAGAGACCAAAAAATTTAAAAGATTGCGTGCAAAATATGAAAAAAATGGAGATAAATAAATTTAAAAGTCCGGTGAAAGACTACTCTGCAAAACCTCTAAAAATGAGAGAAAAATGAAAATGATAACCCAAAAAAGGAGCCGACATCGGCAAAAATACGCATATAAATTTAATAGAAAAAATTTGTGGGGTAACAATTTTTTTTGCAGGAGAAAAAAAATTGTGACTGCTGCTGCAAAAAAATGAAAGATTGTTTCCGTTTTTGTCGTCTGACCACCGTCAAAAAGTTTAAAAAAAGTTGGGGAATAAAAAATATCGGGCGTCAGAATCTTTATTCTTCTTTTTTTTATCGCATCAACAGAAACAGCAAGTTTGATTTTTTTGCAGTTGTTTCTGCTGCAAACTGCCGTGGGTGATAGACAAAAACCAAGTCATAAAAAATAAAGTTTCTATCATCCCCTAAGGCGATGATGCCTTCCAACATTTTGCAGTAACCGAAAAAATAGAAAAACCAAAAAAATCGGTTTAAAAGAGCATTGAAACAGAGAAAAAAGAAGAAAAAAGTATAGATTTTTTTCACGTTTAACGCAAACTCAAAATCGACAATTATAAAAAAAACACAAGTTCATTGTCACAGAAATAAAAAACGACGTGTTTTAACGTCGACGACGACGACGAAAAAGACTGGGGCTAATTCTTGCATATATTTTTTTTTTGAAAAAAAAAAGTTGAATCAAATCGAGACTAACGCGAAAAAATGAATGAATAACGATCTACGATCTACGTCGACGACCCCTCCGGGGGCAATACCATTGTAAAATATAGCAAAGAAAGAGCTACGAAAAAACACGGAAAAAAGTGATTTTTTTACTTTACAAATCCTATCTCATTTTTTCGAAAATCTTGTTCATTGCAAAAAAACGCAGATCTTTGTCTTGTCTCAAATTGCATTACTTTTTTTTACTTTTTTTCTTCCTGCAAAAAAACGAGAAAAAAACTTTAAAATTTAAAGGAAGCAAAAAAAACTTTAAGCCCTATGAATAATTAGCCCTCGAGGTATCCGCCGCCCGATGAACTATATAAAGATCATGCCATTTTATCTCTCTCTCTATTTTGTTTTTTTTCAAATTTTGAAACAAAAGTGCATTTCACATTTGATCATCATCATCGACATCGTCGACTTCAAAATCAACGTCGAAGAAAAAAGGCGGAACTTTTTTTTTGCATTTTTGAAAAATTTAAAAGTCATCAAAAAAGAAAATAAAAATATTACGTATTTACGTTTTGCAAAATCAAAAAATCAATTTCAATAACAAAAAAAAATTTCTGCAATTGAAATAAAAGAAAATTTTGAAAGAAAAAAGATTTCAAAAATGGAAACCAAAAAAATGAAGAAAAACAACAACTTTTTTTTATGACGGAAAAAAAATAAGTGTTCGAGTGTTTTCTTGCGGCTGCTGCCAAGTTTTTTGCGCTGGTTTCCAAAAATATAAAAATGGGAGCGCAATGTTTTGGATTAAAAAATAAAATGAAAATAGCAACATCAGCAAATAAAATGTGTAGGCAGATGCAACACAATAATGTAGCTTTAAAAAATGCCAGATGCGGAAAAGTGCAAAAAAGAATTTCGAAAATGTAAAATTAAACTAAACTCTTAAGCTTAATTTTAATGGCAAACTTCAAAAATAAAAAAGTTAAAATAGTTAAACTTAGAAACGTTCAATGAAAAAACATTTCAAAGAATTTTAAGCTTAAACAACTTTTTCGAGTTAAAAGTAGTTTAAGCTTAAAATTCTTTGAAATGTTTTTTTCATTGAAAGTTTCTAAGTTTAACTATTTTAACTTTTTATTCTTGAACTTTTGCCGTCAATTTTTTTCTTGTCATTTTAAAAATGAGGCTAAAAAAGGAAGCATGAAAGTAATCAGTAGCCGCCTCAAGGCTTGACATTGACAAGAACTTTATGTTCAAAAACACACTCTTGCAACAACACTACGAATGTTGCTTATTTTTTTCAAGCAGCAGCAGCAGTCATTCATTTTTAGCCACTTTCTTCAAAGCTTTCTCAAAAAAGAGTCTTTAAAAAAAGACAAGTCAAAGTCAAAAAGTTAATATTAGTTTTTCTCTCCTTTTTCCTTGCTGCTATTTTTGCAGGAAAAAAGGGCTATTTGTAACTAAAAAAAAAGTTTTTTTTAACTTGACTGGAATGAAAGAAGTGTATACTAAAAACAAGAGAGGAAAAAGCCGGAGCAGAACACAACAACAACCCCTTTTTTCTATTTTCTTCGTTTTTGAGGATGCAAAAAAAATTGCGAGAAAAATATATACGACACACGCGTTTTTGTGAATGTTTTTGGGATGCATGTTTGTGAGTGAAGAAAAAATGAAAGAAAAGAGATTCCACGCTTTTTATATATTTTTTATATGTTTTTTTTGCAGCAGCAGCAACAAACAAAAATGAGCATCTTTCAATTTTTAAAAGAAAAATGCTAGAATTTTTTTTGTTCATTCAATGACAAACTTGGTCATCAAATTCAGGAGGGTTTTTTCTACTTTTTCTACACTTTGGTTGTGGTTGCATGCATCTTTTTTGCTGCTGCTGCTGCAAAAAAATGTTGGAACTGCAATTTTTTTGTTTTTTCTTCATTTTTTTTACGTGAAAGACACAGAAACAATAATAACAAAAATGGGATGGAAGAAAAAGAAGAAAATTACACTTCCAAGAAGATTTTTATTTTTTTTCTTGTTGCAGGAGCTACTTTAATTCAGACAAAAAAATATCCATGCAAAAAGTGCAGCAGCAGCAACCGAAACGAATGTTATACTACTTTTTTTCTGCAAGGAAATGGAAGTAAAATAGAAAAAAAGCTGATAAACCCTACTTTTTTTCTATTCCATTTTTTTTCTTCAAACAAAAAAAGCTTTAAAAAAATTGCATGCAAAAGTGCAACAGTATTATTTTTCTTCTTCTTCCATCCTAAACTAAACTAACTTTATTTTTTCTATCCTTGTCCCTGTCACAATTCCGTTCATTGCAAAACAAAAATGGTCGAAATAAAAGCGAAATTTGACAAAAAAAATGTACCCTAACAAACATGTGCGCAAATATTATAAGCTTTTTTCCCCAATAATTTCTGCAATGTGTTTTCTGCTTTGTTTTTATAAATTAAATGTTAGTGCAGGTGGTTGGAAATTATTTTCATCTTTTTTTTCAAAACGGGAATGATGAGATTAACGAAAAAAAGAAGAAGAGTAAAGGACTAGCAGCAATACATATATTAAGCTTGAGTACATTGTACAAAGAATTGTTGATTATTGTTTTTAAGTGAGGTGTACAAAGATTGAAATAAGGCAATAATTTCTGTGAATCTACAGTAATCTTTTGCATAGAATTATTCTCATAAAGCAATTAAATTCTCTTAACTACCGTAATCTTTTTCAGACAGAAAAGAACAAAAGCTCAAAAATAATTGCTATTGTCTAAAATCTCATAACCCCTCAAGGCATGCCATCGAAATGACCTTTTGTGTGCCGTGCCATTCATGGAATTTCAAAAATTGAAAAACAAAGAAAAATGAAATAAAACTTACATGGTTTTCGAGCAATTTTACAAAAAAGGCCAGTTCCATTTCGAATTGGTGAAAGGATTGGTGGTGGGGTGTATGGGGTTAAACTCAACATCATTGGATTTGAGCCTGGGACCATTCGAGGGGTTCGAAGCTGTGAACTGAATCGTCGAAGTGAAAGTTTTCGCTTTTGATATTCAAGAGCTTGGGATGGAGTTCGTTGAAGCGGTTTTTGCTCTTCAAATTCTCCACCATACGTTGAATTCCTACAAAGAAATACTTTTATTTATGCAAATTTTTTTTATTAAAGTTATATTTTTGGATATTAATCTACAACTTTATTTTTACAAATATTTAATTAATTCATTAATTATTCTTTTCCAAAAAAATCGAAAACACGGAAGAAGACCTTCGTCGAACTTTGTCAAACAAAAAAATGGGTGTTCCCGAAGTAGCAGCAGCAAAAAAGCAGGTTAGTTAAAAACACTTTCTTTTTTTATACATTTAAAAATTCATATCAAAACAACCCCTCTAGGCATGTTGGAAAAAAACAGAGATATAAAAATCTTAAAATAGCAGCTGCGAAAAAAAGTTGCTTAAAAGTGCAAAGTTTTTTCTTTTCGCTTTTTTTTCTTGTGCTAGCTTTAATCTAATACAAAAAATATATATATTTTTTTAATGATGACTTTATTTTTGGAAGAAATCCAAAAATATATATTTTTTTAATGATGACTTTATTTTTGGAAGAAATCCAACAGCAAAAAGCAACAGCAAAGAAATTGTTTTTGTTATTATCTTTTTGATATTTTAAATGTCAAAAAAAAATGAAAGAGAGAAAAAGGAAGTATGAGTCATTGGTGAATTACCAACTACCGTATACCGTATGTGTGAAAAAAAGCATAAATTCGAAATATTTTTGCAGAAACTTTAAAAATTAAGAATAGTTTTTAACCGAACTTAATTTAGCTCTCTTTACTGCTTCACTTTAATGTGTCACGAAATGTTACATTTTAATGTCACATTGAAAGTGTGACACATCCAAAGTCACACACACAAATACCACTGTATGAGCAACTACAGTATCTGTTTTGTTTTTATTCAAGAACTGAAAAATATTTTTCTCTAAAAATGCCAAAACTTTCAAGGCTACAATTTTTATATTTCAAAAACATACATGAATTATGCCTCACCAAAGTCACACCCTCTCTGTCTCTTTTTTTCCTACTGTAGAAGTCTATGTTTTGAGTTTTTGGCATGCCAAAAAATTGTAAACATCTTCATTAAAATTATTTCTATTTCCATCTTTCTTGAAAAAATTAAGAGTAAGAAAATCTTAATTTTTTTTCAATCTTAAACTTTCCCATAGTTTCTTCTTTATATTACATAATTAATGCATACACAAACAAGATTAGTCATAATTTGAAAGCTTAGTAAAAAAATAGTGTTCCTCATCGGTTAATTACTAATAACAGCCTTTTCTTTCTATTACAGTATCCTCTATTAATTTTACAAAATTGTTGTTTACAGTTATCTCTTGTTAACACATTTTTCTTTTTTGCTTCCGCATTTAAGAATAACAATAATGATAATACAGATTTTTTTTAAAACAGGTAATTTTTTTACAATACCAAAAATAACACAATTTTTTTTCAATTTTGGCTACACTTTTTTCGTGTTTGTTTAAAAAAAGTGACATTAATAATTTTGTTTTGCTTTTTTGCCAGCCAGCTGAAAATGAATATATCTTTTAAAAAGGCAATTATTAGTTCCGTGTCTTTTTTTTGCCGCCCTAACTTTCAAGCATTTTTTTAAAAGGAAGAAAAAAAGCTTTTAAAAATCAGGGTGCTATTTTTTGAATTTTTAAATATCCATTTTTAGGTATGTCTGAAAATGGGGGCAAAAAGGAGGGGGAACATTTTAATAAAAAAATGTTTGTAACTCAAAAAAGTAAAATGTCAAAGATTGAAAAACAAAAATGAGGGAGTCTATAAAAAATACGGTTGTAGCAAAAAAATAGAACACAAATACAAAATTTAAAAATTTTTCAAAATATTTTTGTTTTAATAAAAGGGAATTGTGGAAAACTACAAAAAGCCAGATCTAGAGGAGGGATGTTTAAATGTCACGTACATGACTATGATTACAAATTTTGAAACTAAAAGCATGAACTTTTACAAACACTTGGATTAACGAAATCTTATTCCATCAAAAAGTACATTTAAAGTGCAGAATGGAATATTTTTGATTGACTCATTAAAATTATCGACGATACCATTGTCACCGAAAAGCGGCATTTAACCTTTGATCTTGAGATATTTTTTATTAACCCAGATTCAGATTCTAACCGCCGTCTGATTATTGACCGTATTAATACAGTTTGTTGTAGTTTAAAACCAGTTTTTGCTGTATCAAGTTTTAAATAAATTCTAATTGAAACTTCCAAAATAAATATTAATGCCAATCAAATGATAAAAAGTATTAATCACAAAATGATCCCTTTCACTTTTCACTCTCATGAATCCTAAATCTGTTGTCGAACATGCATACGATTAGCTCTTGCATGGGTCTTTATATACAAAAGTACACATTTTTATACAATTTGCTTCTATCTATTGTCAGGTGTTGTGTGTGACACGTATTATGCTAATTCTTCCCTACTCTCTTTTAAAAAAAGCAATCCCTTGGAGCAATAATCAAAACACAAAAAATCAAAAACTTACATTTTAAAATTTGGAGCCAATGACATTTTTCGCCAATTTTGTGGTTTTTGTGGAATCGAAGAGTTGTTGCTGTTTTGATTGGAATTATTATTTTGGGCATTATTATTACTGTTACCACTATTTTGATGTGAAGAAGGAGTATCCAAAAAGTTTACGGTTGAATGAGCTCGATAAATGCCATCATTTTGGGAAGGATTGTGTTGGGGAGGATAATTTTCAAGGAATCCAGAATGTTGAGGAGTTACTTGACAACTGAATTTTCTCATTGGTGGAGGATGATGGGATTGTTGATGATGGTGGGATTGATGATGGAAGGGTTGATGGAAAGGTTGATGAGAAGGATGTTGTTGTTGTTGAGGATGATGTGAAAATTGTGGATGATGCCGTTGGGGTTGTTGAGGTTGTTGCTGTGGATGTTGGGGTTGCAACTGTGGGGGTTGTTGAGGAGCCTGATGTTGTGATGGCATTGAATAATTACTATTATTATTGTTATTATTATTAAAATTATCAAATGGTGAATGTTGTTGTTCTCGTTGTTGTGGATGTTGTTGCGGCTGTTGAGAAGGATGCAAATATCCATTGTTATTACTATTATTATTAATATTTTGTTGTTGTGAAGAAGGCTCCATATTAAATGAATGCAATGATGATGGTGGCGGAGGTTGTTGTTGATGGGGATGAAGTTGTGGTGAACAGCTAAAAAATTGGCATTAATTAATCAAAGTTTGTAAAAATATTAGTCTTTTATTTTTAGAAAAGTAAATAGATTTTCTGAGAAAAAATAAAAAAATGAAAGTGAATAAATTTAATCAATGCTTTTAATGTTTCAAAATAGAATATTTATTTTTTAGCAAAAAAAGCATTGAAAATTAAATTAAGTAATAGATGTTTTTATTAGACAAAAAATATGGGGTTGCAGAAGGGTGTAAATTTGTAACAAAAATGTGTTGTTTTTGTCAGCAAAAAATGGCAGTGTTCAAAATTTTAAAATATCATTGCCTAAGGGGAAAAACAAAGTTGGCTTCAAAGCTTTCGAAAAGCAAAAAACTTTAATGACTCATTTTTGAAAATGCCGTTGCAGATGTTTTTGAATTTAAGATTTAGGTTAGCACTTTAAAGGGTAAAGAATGAGCTTTTATAAGATTTCTAAAAGTACATTTTCGAAAAACAACAAAAATTCAGGGTCAATTGTTCTAAAACTTTTTTTGTAGCTTTAAAACCTCTCCAAAGGCAAAAAACTTGCGCCACTATTTTAACTTTAGCCTCCCCCAACCAAAGTCACGAACATGAAAAATCCAATTTGTTACAGCAAAAAAAAGATTTTTTTGTTTTTGCACAAAAAGTGACAAAAACAAAAGTTTTTTTAAACAAAAAATCTACACCCAAAAAAACTATCAATGTTTTTTGAGAAGGGAAGGGAAGGATTGAAAGGAGTACATAGGAAAAAATGAATGTTTGAAAAAAACAACGTCAACTGTTTTTGCTCATTCATTTCATTGATAGACTTTCTCTTGTTTCTCCCTTTCTGTTTCTCCCGGTTGGGTCGGATGATATTTTTTGGAAAAAATGAAAAAAACAGACACTGCCCAGTTCTTTTTACCCTTCAAAAAAATAAAGTATTTTATCATTAAATTACAATCATTATTATTGATTATTTTGACGATGATATCAGTAAATATATTTGTTTGTTTCGGGACGTAAAAGAATTATTTTGGGATCAGGGAATCAGGGTTGTGTTTTTAGGGGGGAAACGGGGTTTGAATTCGATGTTGAAGTGATAATGATTGAAGTTAATTTCGAAGTCAGAAAAGATGAACTTTTTGATAAGTTCGGGTGCCACTCAAGATTCTATCAACTCCGATCTCGAAATCAGAAAAATCAACACTGATAAATAAATGGTAAACTTACAGTTGAGGCTGATGCATAAAATGTTGCTGCTGCTGTTGGGGATGTTGATGATGAGGTATTTGTTGTTGTTGGGGTGGTTGTTGTGGAAGTGGTGGAATTCCACTAAAGCTTACGGTACGCCTTGGGGGCATCGATGTTGGTGTTAGCTGATGTTGTGGTTGTTGTTGAGGAGTATGATGCCCATAATGCCGTTGTTGCTGATGCTGTTGGTGCTGTTGTTGATGATGATGCTCCATTTCAACATCCATATTTTGCATCCCAGGTGGTGGAACATTACCATAATATGATGGTGGACCTTGTGACAACGGACCTTGAGGGGGTTGTTGTTGCTGCTGTTGTTGAGATGAGCATTGAATCTCTAATGGAGAATAATCATTTCTTGAATTCCCAAATGATTGTGGTGGCATTTGTTGTTGTGGTTGTGGTTGTAGGGATGGTGGTGGAGGATGAAAGGAATTATTCGAATCTGTACCAAAACTGCTGCTATTATTACTATCATGTGATGAGGAATAATGCTGCTGTTGTTGGCTTTGTTGGTGTTGAGAATAATTATTCATAATTTCAAAATTCAATTCAATATATTTAATTAATTAATTTCTTATTGATATATAAAATATTCTTGTCGTCCCATAACCAATATACCAACAACAATAAGAAATATCAAAAAATAATAATAATTTTGTTCACGTGAAAAAGAAGTAAAACGCAAACTTTTCTCTTTCTTTTTTTTATTGTTTTACCACCTGAAAAAAAACCCGTTGCTTTATTTTTTTTCTCTTTTTTTTGCTTTTTTGACAACCTTAAATGAAAATGAAAAAAGGCTATCAATTCAATGTTAAAAAACGATAAACAACTTTCTCCCCTTCAAACACACGTTTGTTTGATTTTGAAGAGGGGAGAAAGAACAAAAGCAAAACTCGAACGAACGGAACACGCAAAAAAATGTGCGTAAAAAAAGTTAATGCAAAAAAACTCCAAAAGATATATGTGGTAATTTTACTGATAAAATGATAAAAGTAAGTGGTCGGGGAGAGAAAAAAAATATATAGGTACAATTACAAGGGAGTGTAATAATAATAATCAGTTTTTGGTTTTTTCCTTTTCTATTGTATGGTATGGTACAAGGTTGAATATTTGGAGAAAAAGAAAGTGTTGTAAAAGTACATACATTGCAATGTATCTGTTCAAAAGTGATAAAATGATTAGACCTTGAAAAATTTTTAACAATGGTTAGTTCAGCTCTTAAAAATGATAAAAACAACACATTTAGTTTTGTAGAAAACCAATAAAGTTGATTTTCTTTAACGTGTTTAAATTATTTTGAATACAAGTTTAAATTTGCATAAACCTTTACTGCGAAATGAAAATATCGAATTAAGTGTTCACTTTTGGCCCAAAAAATACATTAAAACAAGCATTTAATGATCGAAATTACGTTAAAAACAAACTTTTAGTGGTAAATTCTGGCGAAAATAGTATTCTAATTTTTAAATGCCTTGTCGACAGTTACTGTATATTTAACTCATTTTAATAATGCCACCTATAAACCGAAATGACCTTTAATGAAGAAATAAAAGTAAACACTTTTTTCATTTTTTCTAAAATTTTTTATTCCCTGGTTTTTAATTAGCAGCAATAATGAACATTTTTTTGTCCTATTTTGACGAAAATTTTTTTAAAAAATGAACCAAAAATTAGCTTTTTTTCAAAGTTTAAAGTACACGTATTTATTTTAGTTCAATAACAACAAAAAACCTTTATCCACTTTTTGACCTTTTTGTGTTTTTATTTAAAATCTAAGACCGAAAACAGGATATTTAACTAACAAGGTGAAAGAAAAAAAATGAAATCTCAAAAAACAAGTGACACATATTTTTTAAATTTTGGTCGGCAAGTAAATAAAAATAAATAGAATTTCTCACGTAAGATTGAAAAAATGTTTTTACATTTTTTTCCAAATTTACAATAACAAAAAATATTGGCAGTAGTAGTGGTAGTGGTAGTGGTTGAGTGGAAGGAAAACTCTATTTATGTATGTAAAAAAGTAAATTTTAAAAAACTTACAACAAAAAACATTGTGGTTCACACAAACATTTTTATTTTTTAACTTTTGGGGTAAATAGATTTACAAAAGGTTGAAAGAAATCAGAGAAAAACAAAACAATATTCCAAAAATTGATCAATTAAGTAAATTTTTGTATTTAACCAGAAAAACAGATCAAATAATTCGTTCAAATTTGACTGTGTTGGTAGAAAAAAGGTATGTTTCAAAAATAAAAAACAAGTCCGAAATCGACATCCATTTTGGTAGTGATTTTTAAGATCGATGTTTGTCGATTATGAAATATCGTGGAGAACGAAAATGTGTTATGAATAAGTGATTTCTTTTCGAATGTTTTTTACAAATTTTTAAAAACGACAACAACAAGAAAATTAAAAGGAAAAAGAAAAGATAGGATCGGTTAAAGTTTAAAAATATATGTTTTCAAAAAGTGACAAAGGAAAGATAAAAGAGGTAAAAAATGATAGAAAATGTTTGCAAATAAGTAACTTTTTGGACAACTCTTAAAAATTTCCGTTACAGTATTTTTAAATGAATAACGGAATCAGAATCTCAAAAAGAAAAGACTGACAAATATTTTTGCCAAAAAATTTCACAAAAACGTTTACGTGAAAAAAGGGATTTTACAAATATTTTTTAAAACATTTGAAAGCTATTTTCAGGAAGCCAAAGTTGTTTCAAATTATTTTTCTCACGCATTCGTATTTTTTTCTCTCCAAAACAGAGACTTCCCATCGATGAAAAAAAGTATGCTACCATGGATTTTGTAAATAGTTTAACAAAAAAATAAAAGTAGGTGGGTTTTTTTGAAAGAAAATAAACAAACAAAGCTTTTTTGGCAAAAAATAAAAAAATACTAAAAAGGACAAGGTTGGTTAAAGTGGTAAAAATATGCGAACTACATAACCTACAAAGACAAAATTGAATAATAAAATATGCCTTTACAAAATAAGAAAAGGTGTTGTTTGCTTCAGAATTCTTTTTTTTTGTAACAATGAAAATCAGTGAATCGAAAAAGCGAAGAAAACAAAAAAATTTTTGGCACAAGAAAAAATTGTTTTGGAATTTTTAAAAAACGTTTTTATCCAGAAAAAAACATGGGATTGAAAAAAGAAGTTTTGCACTTTTTTGGATTACTTAAAAACAGTTTTTCTCACTTTTTTTTGAAAATTTTTAAGGACAACAACAAAAAAAGCTCAGACAAAATTTTCGAACAAAGTGCTTCAAAAATCGGGTAACGATTTTTTCAGTGTGAATTTTTGCAAGAAAATCAGCGCGTTTTTAGCAGATTTATTTTTTATGTTGCTTCTTTCGTCTTTTTTCTCGAGTTGTTGTAGAGCAAAAAATATATATAAGAGAGACATCTTGTTTGAGCAAGATTTTTTTGCTTCAAATTTTATGATGTCATCATTCAAGAGGGTTTCAAAAAGAAGAAGCAGATAGCCAAAAAGAATGTAGTCAAAAGTCAAATCTCAAGTGGTAAAGAATAAAGTTTATGCCCTAAATGTAGTTGTAAAATAGCTAGTAAATTTAGCATAACTTTGCCAACGGCATTTTTCGTTGAGATTTTGTTAATGAAAGAATCCCATAAATTTTATTCGTCTGTTCAAACCTGAAATTACGGGATAAAAAATGTCAAAGAATAAGCTATCGTGAATCCCTGATTTTCAGGTTTGATTACAAGAAGAAGGTTAATGTTGGTTTTCAACCGCTTGATTAACAAAAATTGGAACATTTTTGTTAAAGTTTAAATTTCACTACAATTGGATTTGGATTTATAAAATCCAAATAGAAATTTAACAACGTCAATTTGTAGTAGCTAAAAACTGTTTTTAAACAAAAAACGTCCCAATTATTAAAAAAATAAAGTTTATTAAAGTCAAAAAAAGGAGGAAAAAAGGCACACATGCAAATTGTCGGTGTCAAATTTAAGCTTCATACAAAAAATAAAAAAAAGAAGAAGAAGCAAAGAAGGCACATCCGAAGCAAATTTTCAATGCAAAAAAAGAAATCTTTTCCGTTAACTTTTTTTCTTCTTCAGAAGCTAAAAAAACGAGGAGATAAAAGACGTCATCTTTGAAAAAAAGAAGAAATCTTAAAGATAAATAATTGCTTGTACCATTTTGCTATCTTTTTTTACTGCTGCTTGGATACACTACTTTTTGGGATCTTTATCTATATTTTATGATACATCAAAAAAGTTCAGAAACACTTGAAAAAAAAGACAAATATAAATATTTAATAAAAATAACAGTTGTTTTTCTCATTTTTTCAGTGCAAAAACACCTTTGAAAAATTTTTACGTTCAAAGATTATTATCAGAAAAAACTTTACGAATTGATTAAAAAAGTTTTCGTTCATTTAAAAAACTTTAAGGTTGTTTTTTGAGACTTTAAAAATATATGTATAAATATGGTTATTTTTGTTTTTTTATTTTATATTAACATAAAACCGAAGTATTTAATAGGGGTGACAGAGTTGACATCAAAAAGAGGAAGTTTTTTATGTTTCAAAAAAGACAGAATTCTGGGAGGCCAAAAACTTTATGTATTAGCATTCAGCAGATGATCAAAAATTGGAAAAAAAGAAGGATTAAAATTGATCAAGTAGCCATTGAAAATTTATGATGATGATGATGCTATTTTTGAGACCAAAAAGTGTGACAAAAAAGTTTACTATAAGTTTAAATAACCAGAAGAAAATTTCATAAGCATTCAACCTTTATGCAAATTTTTCTTTGAAATTTCAGAATTTTATCCTCTACAGTAACTAGAATAATAAATATCAAAACTTAATCAACAAAAAAGCTATTTAAAATAGTACAAAAAAACTACGAATTTCAAAAAAACCAACAAAAATAAATTCATTAAAGGTTTTTTTGAAATTAAACAAAAAAAGAGAGAAAACCTTTTTTGTACATTTCTAACCGTAAAAGAGGCAATGTTCGTTGGTCTGTGTCATTTTATTTTAAAAGAAGCGCTTTTTTGGCAAAGTGTCGCAAGCGTCAATCAACGTTTTTGGTGACAAAATTTTTTTTGCGGTTAAAAAAGTAAAGCAAATTTATTTGTACCTTGATTAAAAATTTAGCAGCGATCTGTAGACGTGTTTTTAACTTTATTTATATGTTATAACACAAAAAAGAAAGCATGTGCGATAGTTTTTTACAAAAATCAGGTACATGAATCTTTGGTGGCCGCCCCGGAGGGGCGGGGCACCTCTAGTTAGAGAAAAACAAAAAATATTTCAAAGCGGAAAAAAACCGGAAAGTTAATTATCGAAATTATCGAACAAAACTGTTTTGATTCAGATTAGTCAAAAAAGGGGGTAAAAAAGAGGGTTCTTCAACCTTTTATTTTCTAACAAAATTGTATAAAAAAAAGTCGCGTCAAAATGATTGAAAAAAAACTTTTATAAAATTTAATATTCAGAATTCCGGAGAAAAAAAGAACTGAAAAAAGTCAAACCTCTTTTTTGGCATTTTTTTTGTAAGTTGAGGGGGAGGCAATAAGTCGAAGTTTTTTCTCTCATTTTTTTCCCTAAGGCTATTATTAAAAGCATTTATTAATATTAATCAACATAAAAAAAATTGTTATTTATTATGAAAGAAAAAAAGAGAGATGAAAACATATGTTTGCGTGTTTTAGAAGGAGAAAAAAATGAGAGAGAAAGCTCTGTTGAAGTTGCGGCTTTGCGTTTAAAAACGGCGACAAAAACCTTTTTTTTGCAACATTTTTTTTCTCTCTTTTTTCAACGGCAAAAAAAGCTGCTGCCTTTTTTGAAAAATTGTTTCACGTAAAAAAATTTATATGCGGCAGCAGCAGAAGCACACACGCAAAGACCCCAACCAACCGGCAGGACAAGCTTTAGCTGCTGCTGCTTTTGCTATTGCTGCTGCTGGATGAATTTTTTTAAGCTGTTTCTCGGCGGCGGCTTGGGTTTCGGCTTTTGTTTCTTCTTCTTTTTTGTTATGTGTTTTTTTTTCTTTTTTTCTCAAAAAATGGTTCCCACAGTTTTGTCCCTTCTGCTATCAAAAAAAAAGAGAGATATAACATCACCGTCACAGTCAAGCAGAAGCACGTAGAAAAATGACAGGAAGGAAATACAGGAGTAGAGAGATTTATAGGATGTGTGGCCCCCTTTGCATGCGCAACAATTTGAAACCCTTAAGGCTAACGGAATGAGAAAAGAGGGTTTGTCCGTTTTTTTTTATTAACAAACTACTCACATATAAGTTACTACTACTTTTACTAAGCACACTTACTATAATAATAACTACCAAACAATGTTCCTACTTTTTTTGCATTTGCTTATGCGTTGCGTGTGTTTCTTGTGTTTGTATATATTTTATTGCTGCCTGCAGGCTGCTGCTGCGAAATGTTTAAAAAAATGTCATTGCTTTCACTTTTTTTACCAACCGCAGCAACGACGACGACATAACATCAGCAGCTTCCTGCGAGAAAGAGAAAAAAAGTCTATTCTCGATGAACACTTTTTTTCTTCTTTGATGGTGGTTTTTTTGTATCTCATCCATTTTTCCTCCTGTTCTATCCTCTTTTGATGATGACAATTTGTTGCTTGTTTAAAAAAATAAAAGAAAAATGAGAAAAAGAGAGAGAGTTCCCATGAAAGACAAAACCTTTGAAACTTCAAAGTTAAAAAAAGAAGAAGAAGCAAAAAAAATATATGCAACATTTAAGCAAAATTTTTAAAAAGTGAAGAAAAAAGCTGTGGTCCAATTATTGAAAAATAAACTTCCCTAACTTTCTTTTTTTGAGTTGCGCAAGAGCAAAAATGAAGAAAGTAGGAAGAGTTGACGAGTAAAGTAACTAAAAAAACGTTGGATTTTTAACAATCAAACACAAATACAGAAGAAATGAAAGAAGAAAGAAAAAAGGGAGACTTTCAAGTCTCTCTTTTTTCTTTCTTCTTTTGAATTGAAAATATTTTTCTTCGATGAGATTGAGTTAAACAATGTAATTTTTGTTTTTGAAAAGGTTGGAAACACGTGAACTTTTTTTTGTTTGTGGCTGTTGCGATTTGCGACATTCCTCTTTTTTTACAAATTCTTTTTTTTTATTTTTTGAAGTAGCGCAATTCATGGGACTCTTTTAAAGTTCGTCGAGACCCATCAGGGCAGAAAAATAGGAAGGAGAGGGTATTTTTTTGTTGAATTTTGTTTTTTTTTGTTAAAAAACAGAAAAATAGCAAATAATGACAGAGAGAAAAAAATGAAAGAGAAGGAGGAGGAAGTTTGAAAACATTTTCTTTTCCTTCTGGAGCAAATTTAAACTTCAGGGTAAAGTTTGAATGTTTTTGAATTTTTGATAGATTGGGTTTGTTAATGGAGGAAAAAGGACTTTCATTGAGAGAAAAAAAATACAGAAAAGGTTTTTACAAGTTTTAAACAATTTTTTGTAAATTGAATTTTAATTCACATACAAGAAAGAAATCAAATGATTTTAAAAGTGAGACGCACTTTATTGAGAAACTTTTATGTCACACTTAAAAAGCGCTAAAACACATTTAAAACTTTTCTTTTATTAAAAAATACTTTCAAGTAATTTTTAATTTGTGTGTTTTGATTTCATAAAATTTTTATTTAACAAAAAAAATACAAAAAAGGAAAAAAAGAATTTCTTTGCAGGACTTCAAATTTCTCAAGCATTGGATTACTGTACTTTAAGCTAAAATTTTTAATTTTCATCCAAGTTGCTCACAATTTTTTTATTATTAAAGAAACTTTTTATCTTATGACTTTTTTTAATTAAAAAAATCTGTGCTAAAAATGTAATATCAAAAAAATAAGAGTGGATTAATTTGAATAAAAATATACCTCCAATGTGGTGAAAAAATAAGCACAATTTTTATCTAACAAAAAAAGATTAGAAATCCTTCTGCTTTTATTTTTTTTGTTAAAAAGTGTTAAAATAGAGTTTATTAAACACAGAAAAAAAACTTAAAAATGTAAATAACTTTTTTTTACATAAAATGTTTATGCATGTTGTACTAATACATACATACGTACGCATACGACATTTATATTTTAAGGATAGAAAAAGCAGAAAAAAAGGAAGCCTTACAAATGACACCATACTTATTATTATTATAAAAAAGGAAACAAAATGTCAAAGAAGACGAAGAACAAAAAAGTGCCAATGTTGTTGATGGCATTTTTAATGAATGAATGAAATGTAACAAACACAATAACAAAAAAGTTATTTTTATCACTTTTTAATGATCAACTTTTTCCATGTTTTTTTTGCAAACAATTTTTAATAATTTTTGAATGTAAAATATCTCTTTTGACCGAACTTGAAAATCAGGGTTGCATTGTTTGAAGGAGTTTTTTGATAATTTTTTGAAATTCAAATAAACTAAAATGCGCTTCTAATGGATCCCTGATTTTCAGATTTGGTTATAACATGAAAAGCTTTCCCCAAAAACTTTTCTAATTTTTGTAGCTTCAACAAATTTTTTTTAACGAAATCCGAAAAAATCATCATCAAAAAAGGACACAAAAATCAGAATCAAAAACAAAAGCGGAAACACGATTTTTATAAAATCGAAACATACCCTTTTTCAAAAATTTGAAAGGGATTTCAATCATTTAAAAAAAGAGATATATAAAATTTTATTTTAATGATAAAAGCTGAAAAAACACACTTTTTTCAACTAAAAAAGAGAAGAGGAAATAAAAAAAATAAAACAGTTGAAAAAATAAATATATATCTAAAAAAAGTTTCTAAACGGAAGCAACAAAAAAAGTGGAAAGAAAATTTTGAAGTAAAGTATTTTTTGGGGACAAAATTCAACAGAAACAAATTATTTATTGTTCTTTTTTTCTTGTGTGTATTTTACAAAAAGAAGAAGAACACAGACGCGTTTAATAAAAATAATAAATTTAAACTTGTTTAATTTTTTTGGGGGGAAATAGACTGATGGAATACGGTTTCATGAAAGACTTTTAATTCTAGACAAATAATAATTATTATTATTAATGAAAGCTGTTTTTTTTTGTAATATTTCATTGTATTTTTTATGTACATAGAAATATTCGTTTTGAATGAAAAAGAGCAAAGAATCTTTTTTTTCTTTGCTGAAAAACGAAATTTTTGTAAAAAGAGAAGAAGGAAATTTTGAAAGAAGATATTTCTTTTTAAAAAAGTGGGAGAAAAACAGTTTTCAAAATTGCAGTTAATTAAGTTTTTAAAAAGTTTGTTTTGAAAAAAATGGAAAAATAACAGAGGTTAGAGGTTATTGAAATCAGGGCTCATACAACAAGGTGGCAAGTTTTTAGGCAGGTGACTTGGAATAATTAAGATTTGAAATTATTTATTTGCATAAAATATAATGTAAATTTTTGCCCTAAGAATGATGAAAAATTAATATCACAGATTTTACAAATGTTTATGTTTAACAAGATTTAAGCTTTTAAAATGTCAGACCAATTAGATCAATTTTACACTGAATAATATGTATATTCCACAGATTCCACGTAAAACACCTTATGCAAATTTTTTCATAAATCATAAATCAAGTAAAAGAAACGCAATATAGTGTTTTTCGCAAAAGGGACTACAAAAAATTACGGCATGGCATAAACTTTAGAATACGGTATGATAAACATTTTCATGCCGTAATTAATATTCTATTGAAATCTAGAAATTAGAACACGCAAAAGTTATCTGTCACGCTGCACTGCTTTTCTTTAATACATACAGTACCATAACTATTTATGTTTCAATAACTTCTAAGCATGTACATTTCAGAAAAGTAAAATTTATTTAATTTCACACTTCAACAGCTAACTTAAAAACAGTTATTATCTTTGTTAAAAAATTGTAGTCAAATCTAAAAAACCGTCATGTAAAAAGTTTTTTTGTTAAAAATGAATAAATTTGAATCAAAGCTGTCATTTAAAATTTTAAAAGCAAAAAACAGAAAAAAAACCTTTACAAAAAGAATTCCACCCTTTTTTAAGGGTGTTTAATTCAATAGGGAGGAAGATTTGGATAATCCCTTTTGAATAGCAAAAATATGCATAAAAGGTTAATATTACTTTTATCCAAAAATTAATTTTTTCATTTCAGTCAATTCAATCTAAAAAACATCTTAATTTCAATCATTTTCAAGCACAAAATTGTTAAACAAAGGTTTCAATGAAAGACCAAAAGTAACATCAAAACTAATACCCCTTTTTGATGATGAGTCGGGAGAAAGACACGAATGTTCAAGACCAAACCCAAAAATTTTTTTTCAAAGTTGAAAAAGAAAACGAGAGTTAATTTTTTTCCAAACATTTTTCTCTCTTTTTTTTGAAAAAAGACGGAAATGCAAAAAAACAAGCAAAAAAAACAGTTTCGAAAAAAGTGTTCCAAGTTTATTTTTTTGAAGATAGAAAAAAGACGAAGAAAGACTACAACAATTTTTTGTTGCCCGCAAAAATTTATTTTCTTTTTTTTCAACTTTATTTTTTCAAGGGAAAACTATTTTGTTTCTCTGCATCTTTATTTTTATCACGTGTAAAAACACAAAAGAAAAATTATACTTGAAAACGAAGAGAATTTGTATGTGTGAGAGAGAGATACGTCACAGGTTGGGGTTCTATTTTTTTACTTTTCTTTATCAAAACATTTGGGTTGCTTCTGCTTTTTTCTTGCTTGTTAGTTAGTTTACTTTCTTTCCTGCTGCCATCTGCTAAAAAAAGTTTAAACGTTGGAAAGCTTTGTTAAAGTTAAAAAAAGTATACATAAAATTAAGTGGATGTATGCAAGTTTGACTTTTCTTTCTAAAATAACAATCTGCAAAACAGCAATTAGTAGATTTTGCTTAAACTTTTTCAACTCCAGAATTTTTAAATAAATGTACCTAATTTACACTTGAAACTTTACGATGTAAAACTACAGTAATTTTATCATAAAAATTACACCAAATTCTTCAACATCGAAAATTAATCACACAAAATGAATTATTTTAGATTCAAGATATCGAAATATATCTTCACAACAGTAATTTTATCTAAAATGCTACAGTAATCATATTTGGAAGAGAATAGTATTACAGAAGTACTGTAAAAAACACAACATTGAAAATGACACCCTAAAAATTATCGGCACATTTAAAGCTTTGTCCACCCTTTGCAAGCATATATTTATTTATGTGTTGTTGGGTGCAAGAAGAAAAGAAAGTGAGCCACACTAATGCCAGCTGTGCTTCGAAAGGACTTTAAAAAATTTTTCAAAAAAAGAAGAATTATTGATTGAAAAAAGGTGAAGAAGAAAAAAACTCATGCAATTGGATGCTTCTCTTTTATTCTATTTTTAATAAATTTGGATAATGTTTTGTAAAATGAAGTAATTATTTTGATTTATTGATTTATTAAAATGGCGTTATGCTGTCATAAAGTTATTGAACTTATTACTATGTAAGTTTTTTTAACATTTTTAATGCTTCTTTTGATTTAAAAATCTTTTAAGTTTATTTATTTTAAGAAAATTTAAAGTTGAACAAAGTAGAGAAAAATGCTAAATTAGTTCAATTGTATTTGGATAGAAAAAACCCAAAAAAGGAGAAAAATATTATTAAAAATAGCTTTCAAAATTGTTGAAGTAAAATAAACAAAACTTTTATATTTTTTATTAAAAAATAATAAGCTTACAATAACAATTTGTGGAAAGAATATTTATGAAATCAAAAATCTGTAATCACACTTTAACTTTTATCTAAAACTGATCAAGAATAAAGATGAAAATTAACCCAATTTTTTTTAAAAGTGAAATAACTATGTTTAATAATCTTGTTTAAAATATTTAATAGAAAACAGCTTATTTTGAAACGCTCGTCATCTTTAAATTTATAAAGCTATAACTTAATAATGCTAATTGTTCATGTTAAGTTGTAGAAGTTTAATACCGATCTTTTGGATCATATTCAAAAAAACTAGGGCTTCGTATTTGGTAAAAAACAGAAACAATAAAAATTAAAGCCCGACATTACTAGAGGGTCACGGTATTTATGTTTCGTACACTGCAAAAAATCGGTGATCAGGGTTGTACGAGATCTCGATTTTCCGATATATATTCTCGATTTTTTCAAGATCGAGATCTTGATTTCTCGATTCCGGTTTAAAAATAAAATCTCGATTCTTGGTCTGGAAAAAAATCTCGATTTACGGTTCTCGATTCGAAAAAGCCGATCTCGCACACCCTGCCAGTGATGAATTCTACGAATACAGAAACAATAACTTCTTTAAATTAACTTTCTTCATTAAGTAGACAATGCTTCCTTAATTTTGTTGTAGTTTTATTTTTTATCCATTAAAGCATAAATGATTTAGTTAAACAAATAATAAAAGTCTATTTTTTCAGTCTGCTTGGATTCTGTTCCTACTGTTGTACATATCGGCTTCTATTTCGACGAACCCGAAATCGAGCATTCTGTGATTACATTTTTAAAGTTCAAATTCTTTTTCATTGGATTTTATTAATGGCAAATTCTCCGGCCAAACCGTTCTCAAATATAAGAACCAATCAAACCTATTTAAATGATACCCCAGCTTTTATCTGTTTATCTCTACTTTTAACAATTTCTTTATTATCAATTTCATTGTTTGCATTTATGCATTATTCTTTACTTTCTACCGTAGCTGTGATAACCTTCATTTTAGGGCTTTGTCAATTTATTTGGAGATTTGAAAGAACTCCATTTTCACATGGGGAATTTAGTTTAGAATTTAGTCATAAGAATCATTTTCATGAAGAACTTTGATGGAATTTTGAAATGAAATATTTTGGGTTTAAAATTACATTCAATAATGGAGTGTTCTTTGGTTTGATTGGCACATGCCAAAAAAAATAAGAGTTATGGCATTTTTGAAAAACGTTACCGTTAACGTTTAACTTTAAGTCGCGATATTTTAGGTAATGGAATTCTTAGAATACGTCAAATTTGTCCAAAATTATGATATTAAAATAAAAGTGGGGGTTTCATATCAAACAAAGTTGTGCTTTTTCTGAAATAACATTTTTTGTCTCAAACAAACCTCAAAATTTTGTGAATCACTATTGAGTGCTTTAAAATGCCTTTTTCATTTTTACATTGTTAGCACACTTTAAAAATTTTTGAACTGATCCAAATTAAGTTCTGTAGATTACCTGATGTGATCGGAAAGGAAATATGGTTCCTTTTGATCTTCCCCGAAAACCCCTAGAAATTCTTCTCTCGATTATTCTCAAACTTCATAATTTTAAAATTTAAACAAACACGTTGGATGGTTTCTATCAATTTACAATAGCTTTATAAGAAACATCGGGGTTTGTTACCTGTTATATTTTAATTAACTGGATTTTAAATTTCTTCAATTCGCTTTAACTTTGTTAATTAAGAATTTTACCTATACCTCAACTGTTCAATTTTGTTTTAAAAAATATGCTTACAACTTTTTTTTAAAGTTGTTTACATTTCTCAGGACACTTTCCTTGAAATCTCATTTCACTTTTCTGCCCTTTCATTTTTTTGCAAATCATTTTTTTAATATGTTTTTTTCAGCATGCAAAATAATAAAAATAACGTAAATGTCAAAAAGTTGCTCTCCCGAATAATCAAATTGTCAAAAACAGCAACTTCTATGTATTTTTTTCGATGACAAAGTTTTTTCATCGTCAAAAACATGAAACCTGCCTCCCCTCACTTTTATATGTGCCATACTTTGTTCTATTTTTCTCTTTCACTTTTCCTTTTTCTTTCTTTGAATGGCATTCATTTTTCTACGTCAGAAAGCTCTCTCACTCTCTTTGGCATTCAAGAATGACATCATAATTCTTTTTTTTCTCCCTCTCTTTTATTTTTTTCTCCTTCGAACTTCTGTTTTTTGCTTGCTTTCAAATGAGTGCCGTTGGGCAAAAAATTTTTTTCATACTTCTAAATCTTCTTTTTTGCCCTTTTTTGTCTTCCACAATTTTGTTGTTATCTTTTTTCTTTCATTGTTTGTTGTTCTTTTGTTATTTAATAAAAAAATAAATAAATTATTTAATTTCTAAAATAAATATTGTTTGAAATTTTTTACGACAACAATGGCCATTTTTACTAAAAAATGAAATGATCCAAAGTTAATGTGTCTTAAAACGAAAATCTCCATGAAAGGGCCCAAAATTGATGCCTACCGTAATATTTTTTTCGAATAATGGTAGCATAAAAAGGAGGCTTTCATTAACGACCTTCTTTTATTGGAATTTTTTCGGAAGAATGAAAGATGGAACAAGAAAGGGATGCATTTTTTCTTTTTCTTCTTCACCATTGAAATGATGGAATGGCATTCCTTCTTTGGAATTGGCAAAAAAAACGTTGAAACCGAAGCAGCAAAAAAGAAGAATGTTGATGCCCCAAAACCTAATGTGGCTGATGCCATTGCTCGTTTTCTTTCTTTTTGTTGCTTCTGTTTTATTTTTTTGCCTTTTATTCCATCTCATTTCATCCATCTTTTTCTCCCTTTTTGGGATGGCCCTAAAAAATGCAGAAAGAAACATACACGCCAAAAATATATTTTTATACGTGTATAATTTTTCTTTTTTTCATTGCGCGCATTTTTCTTGATGCCATTACTTTTTTTTATACATCTGTTGTTTTTCTTTTTCAAAAATAGAAACATCGAAATATAAAATGACTTTGTATAGTTGGCCAAAAAAGTAGAATATAAAATGTAACGTATCTTTTGTTGTTGAAGCTGCTTCTTCCTTAATGAACGCTTGAGCTTCATTTTTTTCATTGAAAATGCCAAAAATGACATATTTGTTGTATCAATATTTTTTATATTTTGGATTTTATTAAGCTGAAAAAGGGGAAATGTACTTGATATTACTTTTGCGTGAACGCAGGGCATTATTACTAATATTTTTAAGAAATGTATAAAAATAAGCTTTAATAGGCTTCTTTGGCACTTTTTTATCTGGCTCCACACACCTGTCATAGACGTATTTGGAGTTTCTGTTTATGGCATGGCCGTAAGCAGGAAACTGCAGATTTTTACAGGTGTTCAAAAGTATTGACGACAGCAGATTTAATTTGCATAAAATCTGAAATGGTTTTAACTTTTTTTCGGAATAAACGTTGCCTAAAATTTTCCAACAATTACTGTAATTTTTTTGCCAGACAGATTTTCAAATTCAATTTTCGACCCGTATGTTTTTCGCTTTCATTTACCCATAATTATTAGTCATTTAAACAATAATTTACCTGTTAAATGTTATTATTAATTTTTACGTATTCATATTTCATCCCATTCAACTTTTCTAAGGGATTAATTAAATCCCATACCTACTAATTACTATTCAGTTTTCCCACTTCATTGACATTTTTTAAATTAAATAATTTTAAGCATGTACATTTTCCATTTCACTAAACATTGACTACGTCAAAAATTGTAAATTTTTAATGTATGTGTTTAAAAGTGCCTTGTTTTTTTTTGCTTTTCTCCCACCACCTACTTTTTTCTAAAAAACTTTAGGCTTAAACTTTAACAAGTCTTTTTTAAAAAAAGCAGCAGCAACTTTCAGAAATATATCTCTTAATTTCAGTTAAATATGTTTTTTTCCTGTTAAATTTTTTTCTTCTTCTTTCCTGTTTTCAGTCATTTTTCGTATATTTTTTAAATTAGCTCTTTTATAAAAGTTGTTGTATTTTAGCTTTTTTAATAAAGCAAAAAAAAGTAGTAGGCGAGAGAATTTTGTAATTTTTGAGATTTTTTAAAGATACAAAAACGCCTTCATTGCCACTTTATACGTTATTATTAAACTTTTGTATCTTTTGAAATGGCAAAAACAAAAAAGAAAATGAAATCGTCATTTCTTAAAAGACTAAAAATGGATAATAATTACTTATGTATTTATGTACTTAATTACTTAACTACCTCTGGCATCATAGATGTTTTTGTTTTTTTCGAACGGCATCATTTCTTTTCCAAAATGATGCCAATGAAGTCAAAAAAGAAAATGCAGGAAGCTGCTTTTATTATTTTATATCTTTCTTATTTGTGTTTGGAATTTACTTTATTTTTTCAAGAAATCTTCTTTTCCTTTACTTTTATATAGATGAGCTTTTCTGATGGCATATATTTAAATGCCCTAAGGCACTCGAGATAGATAGAAAGAAGTTTTTTTCATTTTTAAATGAATAATGATGTTGCCGTTTTTTCTAAACTCATCTCTTGCCCTGTTGATGCCATTGGGTTGAACTTGGTTTTTTTTCGCCATTTTTTGATGCTTCTTTTTTTATTTTAACCCCCCTTTTCTGAAAAAAAAACTTGACGGAAGTCTTCAATGTTTAAAAAAGAAGAAGGTTTCAATATTTCTGTTTGCTTCTTTAAAGAAGAAAAACTGTAACCTTTTTATAAATTGTTAAATGTTTCTTTCTTTTCTTTTTTCATTCATTCTTCTTCTATTTTCTTCTGTTGGCATTGACAATCAATTTCTTTGAATTGTTAAAGAAGTTTGGATGTATTTTTAAATGCATACTTTTATATTTTGGAACGAAAAGAAAACTCGAAACACAAGTTTAAGCTATTTTTTAAGGACAAAGATTGAACTTGAGAGAGAAATGTGCTGCAGGCTAAATACTTGAACATGTGATGCATGCGGATGCGAGATTTTTAAATTTAAAAATTGTGTTTCAAATATTCTAGAATCATTCTTGCAAAGAAAAGGCTAAACCAAAACCATGAAAAAATAGCACCTGTTAAGCACAGGTGTTTAAAGATATGTTTTCAAATTTGAACGTCATGAATTTGGTTAAATGGCACATCATAATTTTAAGATACTGTAGTTGCTTATGTGTGGTGTAACTACAGTTTCTTCACTATTTACCATAGCATTCAAAAAATGTGGCAAAAACCTAAGCCTTAACTACCCAATTATTTTTAACAACAATTTAGGATTTAATATGCCGTGTATGAAATGCCATTATAAGAATGCCATTATACGTAACATTGCTTCCTTTGGATTTTGTCATTCCAAATGTTGTCTTTTGTGTTACGTTTTTGTTATCTGCTTAGACTTTCTACTTTTTTTCATTCTTTTATGTATGTTAATGTTTTATTCTTCATCATCATCATCGCTATTATAAACGTATAATTTGTATTTTGCTACTTTATGTTCCTCCCGGTTGAATTAAGATTAAAATGCCACATTTTTTAATGCAACATTCGTCACTTTTTACTGCTTTTTTCATTTTGGTTTAAATGGTGATTTCATTTTTTATTAAATTTCACCTGCAAAAATATAAATTTGTTTCTAAAAAAAGATTTACCACATTTTTTACTTAAATCTTAAACTTATTCTCTCAAGTTTTATCTTATTCCCGCCCCTAAAGGCATGAAACCAAGCTCCTTTTCTTTCCTACTTAAAGCCCAATCAATGCTTTTCCTCCCTTCTCATTTTCCCTATCCTTAAAAATGAGAAAAAAGCTTCACTTTCCTTATTTTTTTTACTAAATTTAATTGAATTTTCTATACATTTGTATTATTTTTGCTCGAGTGAAACGTGCATTTTTTCAAGAAACCTAAAAACCTATTTTTAAATTGTTTTTAACCCATTTTTCTGTTTTTGGATTTCATATATCTTACAAATTTCTATTTTTTGCAGATATACCGTATCCTTCCTACGGTATTTTTCAACGAATGGGATTCACCTACTTAAAAATAGGAATTTAATAATTTATTGTTATTATTATTAAAATAAAAAATATGAAGACAATTATTGAAAAAGGTAAAAAATTTTATCTTTCACTTGGAAGTCAACAACAGCAACAACAACAATCTCAACATCCGGATTCTGAAGTTATTGATGGAGTTACACTTGGCGGAGAAAAGAAGGCCTTCGGAATTAAATCTTATTTGCATCAATTCTATCTTTCCCCAACTGCTGAAGAAATTGAAGCTTCTGGAGCATGGTAAGTTAATAGCTAGGAGTAAAAATCGGATCTGATGCTCAAAGAAGCAAAGGATAAAATTTGCATAACTTTTTTTGGATTTATATGATAGTTTTTGGTTTGCCACTCGATTTATTTTAACTTAATAGATAGAATAGATTTAAGAAAATTTAGCATCTGAAGCTTATAAAATCAGGCGATAAAATTTGCATAGATATTATTTCTGTATTTTTGGCACTTCTGAATGTGTTTTTGACATTAATACCAAGATTAAGCTTTGATTTAATCGTTCAAGGAATTTTCGAAACGTCTCGATCCTTTTGGGAATTACGGTAGAATTATACAAAATAACCTTCTCATGATTCCTTAATCTTGGTTTGACTTTAAATAAAAAAAGCTTTTTTGGGAAACTTTCGGAAGAAAAATTGTAAAAAAGGGCAATAAAAATGTCGTACAAAAAATTGCTCATAAACAAAATTAGGATTGTTTTTAAAATAAAAAAAGTGCCACGCGATAAGACAATCATTACCGTAATCTCAAAACTCATACAAATATTAATTTTTACAAAAACGAAATTTTAGGTATCTCCTTCCACCACCCCCTCGACAACGTACCGGAGTATATATTTGCCGATTCTTTAGTCTCTTGGGACTTTTATTACTTATTGGCGGAGCCGGTGCAATCATCTATGGATATTCATATCAACGGGAAGATGTTGAATTATCAATTATGAAAATTGCAATTTCACAAGATGAAGAAGGAAATTTTTATATTCCACAGGAACGTTTCAATGAAATGTTAAAAGATCCAATGCGAACATGGAAAATGGCAGGTTTCTGCATTTTTGCCGGAGGGGCATGTTTAATGGCACTTTCACTTCTTGTTCCAACTTGTGCCCAAATGATTGGCACCAAACGTCTTGCCGCTTTTGTCTCTGAAGACAATACCCCAAATGAAGCTCCAATTCGAATTTTCCCAACTGCACCTTCAAAATTCAAGGTGATCCCAGCAAAGATGACTCCAGGACATCGAATTTCTCCTACATCTGGTCCAGTACCAGTGATGGAACAAATTTCACAAGTTCAACCTCAAAAACATCACCAACAAATGACTTCTTCATCTTCAAATGAACATCTTATCACTGATACCGAAGATGTTCATGCTCCATTAATGCATAACATTCAATAATAGAAAATGATCAATCAATATGCGCGCATTCACACACATACATTCCAATCCAACAAAAGACCCACCAAAAACAAAAATCAAAAATATCTCTCTCATTTCTCTCTCTCTTCTTCTATGTTTTTCTTTGACTCTCGGCGACATGGCATTTCTTTTTCCCTTTTGTTTTTACAATTTATTACTACCAAAAAAATATTTTACACACATTTTTCTGTTTTTTTGCGAGGAGCTTTTTAGAACTATAAAAAAAATCTCATTAAAACATATATATTTATTCTTGTCAATCTAATAAATGTGCTTTTTTGTTTTTTTGCAAATGAAAAAAAAATTGAGAAAAGTAATAACCATTTCCACAAGCAATAATAAAAGAAACAATTATTATTTGGAATCAAACATCAAAAATAGAATAATGTAGCTTCAATCATAGCAAATAACAATTAAAAGCATACTGTAATCAGGGCCGCAAAAAATAAAATTTTATATTTTATTTTAAAGGGAGCGTACCAGTTAGAATAAGTTTTATTTTTTTAACACACGTCCTCCCACCCCCGAAAGCTCTCTACTAATCGAGTAAAATTTTGAAAAAAAAAATTTTTTACTCGATTAGTAGAGAGCTTTCGGGGTGGGAGGACGTGTGTTGAAAAAATAAAACTTATTCTATCTGGTACGCTCCCTTTAAGAAGGACAAATGACTTAAAACCATTCAGAATAAAGATGGGACTGAATTGTGAATTTTTTCAAAAAATTTATCGGGGGGGGGGGGGGCACTTTTCGACACCAAGACATAACCATTTCGTAACCGTAACTTAACTGTAACCAAAGCGTAACTTATTTTTTGGTGTCGTAAACGTAACCGCGCATAACCGTAACCGTTGTCGGTAAAAATTTTGGTGATGGAATTTTCGACACCACTTTGGTGTCGGATCCGACACCCCTTTTTTGAGTGCGATTACTTTTATATATTTGGATAACAGATAAATAAGTACTTTGAATTTTTGCAGATGACAACAAAAGATCGTTGGTTATCTTTAAAACCGGATAAACGGAAAACTTTTGCAAATTCTGTTTCGACTGATAATCATCGATTTACAAATTTAAATTTTAATGACTTGCATTTTTGTTCTTCGTCTTCTGAAAATCCAACAAAATCAAAATGCAATTTTCTGAACAACAAAAAAATTAATAGTAAGTTTCCTGAATTTGTGAGAACGCCAAAATAACAAAAACATGGCGCTTTTGTAGATTACGGTAATCCCAATGATATATTAAATCCAAAAAATGACAAATGTTTAAAGCGACAAAAACCATCAGAATATTTGAATCTTTGTGAAACAGAAGAAAACAGAAAATCGAAAAAAGCTTGGAAAAAGAAAGATTCAAATGCCAAAAAGAATAGCAGCACCCTTTCCCTTCATATTGCAGCATATGAGAATGCCATTGAAGCTTCAGATCGTGCCAAGGTTGATTCATTAACAGCAATTGAAAGCAAAGTAATATTTTTTATTCGTATGTGAGAAACAGTAATCTACAGTACTTTTGTAGGGTGCATTTTTGAAAGTCTTGAAAGATGTTAAACACCTTTCAGTTGATGATGAGAATTTTCCTTCCGGCAGTCAAAAATCGTCAAATTCTGCACCAATTTTAACGAGGGAACAAAGAAAAGAAAGGTTACAAAAGTTTTTAAAGATGCCAATGGGGCACTTTTGTCGTTAACGCCCCCTTCATCTTGCGAATACAAAATTTATAAAATGAAGCAAATTTGCATTTTCGATTTTTGTTTATTTTCAAAGGTTAACGACAAAAGAAGACTACGGCGTACTATTGTTCTTTTCGCCCCCTCATTCAATAACTACAAAAGTATCGATGCCATTTTTCTGAGATTTAAATCTTTTAAGATTTATTTGATTTAAATATCAAAGTTTTATCTCTTTTAAATAACCCTAAATTATCTAAAAAGATCTGGTTGTCTTTTCTCTAAATATTGAGATTTCAGAAATCCTTTTTGGAGTGTTCTTGAATAAGCATAAGTTTTTGAGAATCGTATTCAACATGGTTTTGCAAACAAATTCGCTTAAACGTAGTCCTTTTCGGAATTGATACAACTTTTATCGTTGCTTTGGTTTGCTTTTGTAAGCTTAGGAAACTACCCAGTATGCTTCTTGGTCAAAAATTTTTAAAAGCAAAAAAGTAAAAAGAATAAGCTAAAAAGATAATGTTTTTTTGGATATTATACTGAAATTTTATCAGTGCGTAGTTGCTTAGTGAAAGGAGTAAATGCGTGTAGTTAATTTGTCGAAAAAATCAAGAGCTAAATTTAATTGAACAAATTTTATAAAAAAGTATTTTTCTAAAAAGTTTGTGTTTTTTCGAAAAAATGCGTTTGTTTTGTCTTTGGCAAAAAGGAGTCACAGTGCCAAAATTGAATATTTTTGGAAAACAAAAAAATTTCAGAGCTGCGATCTCTTTAATTTTTTATGTAAATTTTCCCGCTTTTGTACAGTTTTTGTACACATTCCCATATAACATTTTCCTTATGTATCAGCTTTAACATTAATTATGTGTCAATATTTACCGCATCCATGACTTCCAGCAGTGCCGTAACTTCATCAAAATTTTGGGGGGTTTCGTGCCTTATAGAACTTGAAAAAAATTTCATTTTACCTAGTATGAATTTTATTAGTTCATCTTAAATTTCGATCTTCTGGGGGGTGTCGCGACACCCGCGACACCCCCCAAGTTACGGCCCTGACTTCCAGGATGCCATTGAAGGATACAATTACATATATTTGTGAAAAAAGTGAAAATTTGAAGAGATTCTTAACTGAAGAAGAAAGTGCACAAAAGCTTCAAGTGTAAGAATTTAAATTATCTTTTAAATCTCCAGTGTTAAAATCTAAAAAGTTTTAGTACTGTCAAAGATTTTGTTCAAATTTGCCGATTTATCGATGGAATATTTATAAATTTTGAATTGGGTCAAGATTTTGATGATGAAGAGATTATTCGAGTATATCTAACCCAAGCTAATGTTGCTGCAGATATTTTATTATCATTTTTATCACTGCCTTGGATTTTTGTAAGCCTTTTTTTCATCAATGCTAAAGTATGCATGGCAACGGGCCTATTTTTTGGAAGCCCGTTCCGACCCGGGCCCGGTAAAAAAGAGCCCGGCCCGGCCGGTTTCTTTTGTTGAAAATTTTCACGTTGTCCCCCATGTGGAAACTTTTAAAAATCAAAGCCCGGCCCGGCTCATCAAAGTTCAGGCCTGGCCCGGAGCCCGCGGACCGGATTGGGCACCGGGCTTTTTCGGGCAAGGCCCGGCCAGGTGCCATGCTTATGCTAAAGTAGTTATTATATTTTATGTTTAGGATATTGGATGGCAAATTTGGGAAGATTTTAAAAAAGCTTTACCACTTTTGGTCCCAATCAAAACCAATGAAGATAATTACAAAGAACTTCTTTCAAGTTAGTTTTATTACCACTGTTAAAACAAGTTATTTCATAATTTTTAGCTTCATCTTTGAAAGCCATCTCTTTAAAAGCGTTATGCCAAATTCCATCAAATGATCAATGGCGTTCATTCATTGTCAAAAAAGCTTTGTATTCAACTGATTTCAATGTTAAAATTGCTGTCTTAGATGCATTACCGTATCTTTTAACAACCATTAAAACTTATTCATTCTTTGAAGTCTTGACGCCATTAATTGATACTTTATCAAAAGCTGATTAGATTTCGGTAGGCTTTTATTCATTTTCTATTGAAGCGTTTACTGTATAACATTATCATAACTGTGATTACTGTGACAACAATTTTTAGGCATCATTTGATTTACTTTCAACTGTTGAATCACTGATTCGTTCCATTTCTCTTTGTATCTGTGTTTCTGGTAATCAATACAAAATTCTTCCGGATAAACAAATGTGCTGTAATCTTTGTCAAACCAAAGAAGGAAATCGGCGAAGCATTCGAATTACCTTCCCTCCGGCAATCTTGGAATTATTTGGAAAAATTGTTGCGATCGAAGAAGAAATTGAACTTAAAATTGGTAAATTTTGGAAAATTTTTATTTTAAACCATTGATCGTTTTAGATTTTATCAATCTTCTCTCAGCTACAGTAAGACATATCTCTGTCAGTGATGAATTGGTTGAAAATCTTATTACACTTTCTTTGCCGTTGATAATGGCTCTGGAATTGCAATTTCTTATCTGTTTGTTTCTTTTTTGCGTATTGTTCTAATTTATTACAGTATCCTTTTTAGTGATTTTATTGAAGAAGCAATTAAATCAAGCTTATCGGAAGCAGTAATACGTAAACTTCATGAACAGATTTATTACCTTCAAGATCAACTTCTTCAATTGGATTATTTTGTTGTTTGTGCTTTGAATTCGGCAAAACCTGATTTTGCATTGTATTGTATCTTGGAAGTAATTGGAAAATCAATAGTGCGGGCATTTAAAAGTTCAAAAGCAGTTGAAAAAGCTGTAGCAATGGTTAAAATTCTTGCGGCTCGAGAAAAAATTTCTCCTCGAACATATTTTATTCGAAATTGTGCAAAACTTTGTGAATACATTATCAAAAGATTGCTGAATTCTCTTGCTCAAATAATCTCTGATGAAAATATCTCAGAAGATGAACGTAAAATTTGTTGTGATATTGTGACTGAAAGATGCTTCGTTTCAATGACATACGTCTTTGATTTGAACTATGAATTACCGAGAAATGGAACAGGAGATAAACAAAATCCCGATATTATGAGCTTTACAGCGAAACAAAAGTTGATTTCACCAAATTCAGGCCCTTCCCGATATAATCCAAAAGATTTGGACAAAAAGTCAAAATTAAAGGTTGGTTTACCTTTAATTTCTGTGACGGATGTAGAGGAAGAGCAACTGCCATCAAAGTTATCCTTGTAATACGACGAGTTTCAGAACAAACGTGAAAAGTATTTAACAACGCCACTTGTTTTGCTTCATGGAAGTACGCTAGCAGGTGTTGAAAAATCTCAAGCTGCACTTGAATTATTTACAAAAACGCCATCACTTGACAATTTGGCTACAGCTATGACAGTTTCACCCAAACCACATTCATACTTACAACCAAAGAAAAAAGTTGAAAGAAAGATTGAAGATCCAGTTATGATTCGTCTCTTAAAAATGTATGATGAATTATTTGAAAGATTGAAAGTTGAATCTGAATCAAAATCATCACAACCTGGAGTCGGGTTTCGAAATATAGGAAATACATGTTTCATGAATTCCACTTTACAAGCAATCATGAATACTCCAAGAATTCATGCCATTTTTACAAGAGATGTTTTTTCAAAGCATGTTAATGAGTAAGTTTTTGAGCAATATGGGTACAGTAATGATGCTTTGAATTTTAGAAAGAATAAATTTGGTACTGATGGAATGATGTCTGCTGTATTTTCGGCTCTTCTTGATCTTTATTATTCTGGAAAAGTTGCTGTAATTACACCTTCAATATTTTTGGTAAGTTTTTTTCGAAATTTTTGTTTTAATCTCTTTTAAATGTATATTTTAGACAACCTTTGCAAATAAAGTAAATCAAGGATTAGCAGATGGGCAGCAACATGATGCTCAAGAATTTCAAAGTTATCTGCTTCAAGCTTTAATTGAAGACACAAATAGTGTCCGAATTCAAAAACCATTTTCACAGAATTACGACGGCCTTAATATGGTCAATCACGCTCGTGATTATAATATCAAATATTCAAAATTTGTTTCTTCACCGATTGCGGATTTATTCAATGCAAAAACAGTAACAACAACAACTTGTTTTGTATGTGAATTAAAAAGTGTTACATTTGAAGAAACGTCTCAAATCAGCTTAGAAATTCAACTTGGTCTTACTCTTGATGAATGCCTTCAACGTCATTTCAAAGAAGAACTTTTACATAATGAAAACAGATGGATGTGTAAAAGGTGCGATAAACTTCAAGTGGCAACTCGAGAAACAAAAATCTGGAGAATGCCAAAAACTCTTGTATTACATTTCAAGAGATTTGTTCAAGATGGTGCAAAATTGTTCAAAAATGAAGCACATATTCCATTTGAAATTGAACAACTTAAACTTGATCAGCTGCTTCATAAAGCTGCTCCACGACAAAAGTCTATCTTTTCAT